>JABEYC010000185.1:0-46653 GCA_013266195.1 Fusarium zealandicum | reverse complement strand
AAGAAAAAAAAACAAGCAGTACTTTGCAGAAATGAGAGGGAATTTGTTTAATATCTGGAATTAAAGCCAGAAATGCAATAGATTGGGTTGGCTGGTGAGGTACTCATGGATTCACGTCATTGGAGCTCTTTCCTACGTCACCGCCACATCCCCCCCGCCCAACCCCGCTATTTGATGTCTTGCTTGCCACATGTGGCGCTTTCTGCCCAAAAGCTTCTCACGCTTAAGTGGGGGCAGGCCCAGGATATCCCCGTAGGTAGGGGTCAAGCGGCTCTCGAAGTGCTGCTCACGTGACCTGATAGATCTCAGGACCGGGCATCATTGGCTTCAGGTACGCCCCATAAGCCTGCGGTAGTCCAAGGCTCGGCGGGAAGTGGGTCGGGCAAGATCTTGATTTGTGTCTACTGTCAACCTCACTCCAATCCAGAGCCATGTTGATGGCCACTCTCTACGCCGCACCTGCCCCGCGACGCGACAACGCGACTCCTGATCACCCCGCCGACTTGGGCGTTTGCTCAATAAATGATGACGTTGAAGTGATGAATGCTTCGTGCTGTGACGTCAACAGGGTGCCCCTCGAAGCCCCCCAAGCAACCATCACAAGCCAAACACATGGACAGCAGGAGCTTGCCCAAACGGAGCACAGAGCTCAGATGAGAGGTGAATGAAGTGCCTGTAGAGTCTATGACGACATATCCACCGCTTTCCGTGCTTCACATGACAAACCCCCGTTTGCAGATGGTGGCTTCTTACAAGGAAGGCCAACCAGAGATCGCGTGCACGTCAAACGGAAAGGGCAACCGCTTTGATGACGAGAAGAGCTCTGCCTTAGCAGCCTGTCACTGCCTGAGCTCAAATTTCTTCTATATAAACCTTCCCTTCCTCCAAGCTTCCCACCCTTTTCTTCTCTCATCATCCACACACACTCACATCTCTCAACCACAACAACACAACAACTTTCTCCCACTTCAACCACTTCAACCCAAACAACATCACAATGGATTCCATCAAGAACGCCGCTAACATGGCCGGTGAGAAGGTAAGCAACTTTCGATCTCCAACTTGATCCAAATCCGATGGATCAAGAGTTGACACAGAGACGCTAACAACCATCAAGGTCCAGGAGGTTACTTCCGGTGCCTCCAAGGAGGGCAACAAGGAGGTTGCCAAGGACAGCAACGCCAGCATTGGCACCCGAGCTGGCGCCGCCAAGGACGCCATC
Source organism: Fusarium zealandicum (assembly GCA_013266195.1). Classification (NCBI taxonomy): domain Eukaryota; kingdom Fungi; phylum Ascomycota; class Sordariomycetes; order Hypocreales; family Nectriaceae; genus Fusarium; species Fusarium zealandicum. The sequence continues at coordinate 45,431 of JABEYC010000185.1, read as the reverse complement.
GGTGACAAGGCCAACGAGTCGAAGCACTCCACCAAGGGTGACGCCCACAAGGAGGCCATCTAAATCGACCACAACTCGACAATCTCGACTTGGTGTTGACGAAGGGTGGAGGGAGAACCTGTTTTGAAGAGGATTCGAGCTTGCAACCTACCATGGAGCAGCTTTGCGACTTTTGAGTCGAATGACATTCAGATACCCTACATTCAGTAGTTCCTCAATATCAACTGTTAATGACATGATGATTTTTTCTTCTCGTGAATTCTGACTTGTCGAGGTGATAGTTAACCCACGTTAATTGATCCTTCCGCCCTCCCTCGGACAAGCTGAGGTATTAATGTCCTTCCTACTCAACCAATTACTAGTAAGCAATTGTTTCCCGTGGTTAGAACTTGGTGATACTTACCCGATCTAGGGGGTCATACCCCTGATGAATGCTATATCACAAGCATACATGCCAAGTCAACCTATCTATGGATTGCTGAAGCCTTGTAGCCTCCAAAAATTTCGTCCCGCTTATTGAAACGGATATGCAGCGACAAGCTTGGCGGCGTCTTACATAGCAGAGCCATGCTGGAGATTGACCACGCCTTACTCTCACCAGGCTCTGACGGATCCGACGTTCACTGCTCCTAACAGGATCTGGATAACAGGCGATTAAGAACTCGGGCAATAATAACTATCGCAGTTCCATTCATATCCATTTCCTACTTTGATTCGACTAATAATCACCACGTTCCAAAGATGTACCTACCTACTGGTGACAGCAGCCGAGACTGGCCCAGAAGCATTCTGACTCCCTCACGACACTCAAATGCTACTATAGAGCACCATCAGCAACCAAGCCACTGATACCAAACTCGTTTTCAACAAGTAACATACGCAGCCGAAAGGTCTAAGAGGCTGCTGGCGCAGCTGAGGCCGACTGAAAGACCACCCAACAGCCAAGATGCATCTCTTTGGCCCGACAGAAAGAGCAAGACAAGCTGGCATCTTAGCTGAGTCACATGCGATGAAGAGGGGCCCAATCTCTTCTTCTGCGTCATCTCGTCGCATCTCTTCTTCTCGTCAAATCTTCGCCCGATCATTCCATTCTGTCGCCGCTATCCCCCCCGCCGAGCGACTGACACTCAACTCGGCGCGTCACGTTGTCCCCCTTCCTAAACACTACCCAAGCTGCTTACAGAGGAAAGAAGATGGATCTCTCTGATGACACAAACACAACTGAGAGCCGACAACTCCAGGTGGCGGCGAAGTCGCCGAGCCAACTCACGAGATGGGAGAAGTTCTGTCTCTACGACGTGGTTGAAGCTTGGGAAGCAGACATCGAACGCCAACCCAAACCCATCATCATCAAGCTTGACTTGAATCTAGAGATCGATCCATCACGCGCGCTTTGCAAAGCCTCCACGGAGTTCTACTCGGCCTGGTCCTACTGCCATCGCCCCCGAGAAAGACTTTAGAAGAGATGAGCATTCAGGCTAGCACCCTGAAGATCGACCTCCCGGAACCAAAAACCAAGGCGAAGAAGAGCTTGAAGCGCAAGAGAGATGACGACGACGCAGAAGTCACCAAGCGTTCGAAGAGAGACGAGGCATAGATGACTAGGGCACCAGTGAACCTCTCGTTATCTGTCAACAACCCGCTGACCCCTTTGAAGCGGGATTTTCGAGATGGATGCAGCCGGACCGTGGCTTAGGGGCACATGCTCTTCAGCCCGGAAGATGATTTCACGAGTGTCAAACATCAATTGATCCAGCACTACGACAACCATGAACATGTGCGCGTCGATGGGCACAACTGTAAACTTCTTGTCGCCTTGGCTCAAAGCCGCATCTAGAGATGGGCAAAACTCTACACAGAAGGACTCATACCAACCATCCATGTGGAAGATGCGTTGGAGGGAACGTTGAAGCCGAATTTGGCACGCGATCAATTCCGCACTATTCTTGCGGAAGTTCAAGGGCTCCTCGACAGCTGCATGATGAAGAGCGACGGATGAGGACTGTTTGGCCGCAAGCACAACGGCCAGGGTGCTTTTGGGACTGACTTGGGGTTCAAGAAAAACACCACGATAACATTCGCTATCCTAGCATGAACAAAATAAAATATCGACTAATTTTAGGTAATTCGAGTAATAGATATGCGCGGAGCTATGCTACACCTTTTGGACCCCTTTTAATATGGGGGGATATAGGCATGGGGATGTGGGCATCAGAGTTACTCTCATCTTAAAAGGATGCAATTACTGATGGCGATCATATTTACACTTATTAAGGAGGGTAGATGCCTGTGATATAACTGGGGATGTATTAAGAGTATACATGCCTTGCGACCACCACTGGCCCTCTTCCTAGCTAGACTCATCACGACTCTTCCATGCACTCACAGTGTACTAGCCCAACCTCGAGATACCGCGCCATCACACTACTTTCGTCATGACGAAAGGTGCATCCTGCGATGATTATATTAGACTTCCGCATACCGTCACCTGAAGGTCCTGGTTATGGTCGCTCGTCTTGGAAGCATCACAAACCCGAACAGCAGTTCTATTGATTCAATGCCCAAAGCGCCATCTTCGACTCAATCCCAACAACCCTGAACTATCGTGCTTTACCGAAATCTTCACCTCCGCTCTCGTAGCTTGTGAGTCGAAGTCTTCCAAGTCTATTGAGGTGGAATATGATGGCTCAACAGTGTTATGCCCGAAATACAATGCCGCTTGTCGTTTATATTGTCTACTATACCCACCTACCCACAACTTAGAACTTGACAGAAAGAACTAGTAGCTATAAGTGACCAGTTACCGCCCGACGCAGTACAAGTATGGGACGATTTACTTGACTCGAGATGAGAATGAGCTTGAACCTGCGGGGGGTAATAGCTCAGGGGGGGAAGCTAGGGCGGTGGAAGTTTGGAAAGACCTTGTTGACTCGGTTGACGAGGAAGAGGTTGAGACCAAGCCACTTGTCGATTGATACAGGAAGCCAACCCTTGAGGCCATCGGAATGGACACGTGCTGTAGATCTCATCTAGCGGGCCCAACACCATCGCTTCCTGCTGACAGCATTATCGCCACCCCCAAGAAATCCCTTTCCACCCTGACTTCTGTGACAACTGGAGCACCAGAAGGAGGCTGGCCGAGACTGAAAGCGAAGACGTGAGCAATAGAGAAAGGGGCATGCAGAGATGACCCCAGAGATGAAGCAGGCAGATCGGGAGGTATCTGGTCACTAATATTGAGCTCACATTTTGGATCTGTTGTGATGCGAGGTCATGTTGAAGTGGTGTTGATGCTTGGGGGTAGATGAGAACGTTTACGAGGAGAGAAAAGGATACAAGTGCAGAATTGATAGAATCAATAGAGGCAATTACGCTCATCTGCGTTTGGATCCCTTATCTCCACTTAGTTTACTGATTCTAAATCACTCTATTGTTTGCGCTGGCAGTTTTCTCTTTTAAAATTGGCGGAACTGACCATACTGTCGACAAAAAAAGGGAGCCGAGGAAAGATTCCTCGTCGAGTTTGGCATGCTTCAACGAGGCCTGAACCATTGCCATCACTTTATGCATTTGATCCGAGTATATGTGATCGTTGGCGCGAGGGTCTGAGGAATGCCTGGATAAACCGTGCCAGGATTGGGATCAGTGTTCGAATGACCAGGTATGTTGGACGTTTGACACAAAATGCATCAGGCTCTATATTGATAACTCGACTGACAGTATTATAGAAAAGGCCACGTATACGGAAGTTGCAAGATGTTGGTAGGATGTTGATTTGCTGGGTAGTTTGCCTTGGTCTTTGCGCTGGGATTGTTAGCAACTTCGCTACTACGACGGTTTCGGGGCAACCTCTTCAGCGAATACAACGACTGGTGACGAGCAGCATGGAGTACGGGTTCTGTTTGATGTAGGGGACTGATCATAACTTTCAACTTCTTCCAAGCTTGTCGTATCTTGCCATGATTCATCTGGCAATGAATCGCCGGTTGTGCGCTGAGCAATCACTGTTCATCATTGTCTGAGTTGCCGACTTCTCCTAAACATGTAGATATTTTTGACAACTAAAGTCTCCGAGACTTGCTGTGAAAACTACAAACGCCCAAGCACGCAAAGGATCTGCGGACGAGGGTACCTTTGCTCGTCAACCTCCTATCAGCCCCGGACGCAGTCCAGTGCCGCCCCCTTTCTCTCCCCTGAAACACCCGACACCATCTGATTAGATAAAAGAACAATAATACACCAAGGGTCCAGAATGACCCCATATATCTTCAACAGTTCCATGTCAAGCCATCTAAGGAGGGCAGGCACCGATCTTCTTGGGCTCGCAGCCACCAGCACAGCCGTTGTACATGGTGCACTTCTGCTTGGAATCGGAGCAGACTCCCTTGAGCGTTGCGGTATCTTTGTAGTTTGTATTGAATTTAACAAGAGTTAGTTATGAATAATAAAGAGTTGTTTTGAGTTGACTCAATTCCGGCGAGTTCGCCGCCATTCTTGGCCGTGACACCCTCAATGTAAACGTTGCGCTTGCACTGGGTCTTGCAGTTGCCGCAAGAGCGGTAGAGCTTGCCGTAGTCCTCAACATAGTAGTTGATAATGTCAACGGTACCGCAGCCGTTGTGCTGGATGACCTTGTCCGAGGCGTGGTAGGCACCACCGCCGATGATCCAAGACTCCTTTCCGGGCTTGTCGTTCTTCTGCAAAGGTTTTCAGAAACAGATACCATACTACGAGTTGGACAGAGACTTACGATAGAGATGGCGTCCTCACAGACGTCCTCGAAGCAGACGTACTCGAGAGTGCAGTGGCCCTTGCAGTGAACACCCTCAGCCTGATCCTTTCCGATGATGACGTTCTTCAGAGTAGCGCCCTCGCGGAGCAGAAAGACAGCGTCCTTTTCACCTAGCGGACGAGACAAGTTAGTGTCTGCTTCTATGTCGCTTTGTCTGCAAGTTGACTTACCGCCCTCCTTCTGGTTCTTGCAAGCACCGCTGCCGCGGTCATACTTGGCCTACTTGCCATCAAAGGTCTCGCCAGCCTTGACCTCGATGTACTTGTTGTTAGTGTAGTGGCCTGTAGCCTTGGGGATGCCGCCAGCGTATCCCTTGCAGGCTCATGACCGCAACAGCAAGAGTGGTGAACTTCATGATGGCGATGGAATTGGTGGTTCTTGTTATTCGAGGTACAGCACAAAACTTGGAATCAAGCCAGGATTCCAGAAAGATAGAATAATGGTTTGCAAGTATGAGACTGATGATAGAATGATTCCGACTGAGAGTCACGGCAATAGCTTCTTATATAGAGCTTCAATACATGTCGATGTCTTTTCTCTTCCAGACTCTAACAAATCTCACGAGGTCCCGGCGACAAGCCATGAATCTGTTCATCGTCGTTGATTGATAGAACTTACCCAACGGCCAAGGCAAGGCAAACCAGCTCATTTGGGTAATCTTGAAGCTCCGTGGTATCCGTGTTGGCGGAAGCGTAGACCCATCGTCAAAGAGGAAGCGTAGACCCGTCATCAAAGAGCCCACCACAGTGCCGAGAGACCGAGAACTCATAGAAGACCCCCCAAGCAACCTGGTCGATTTCGGTTGACTGGCCCGGATAGACAACAAGGCAAGTAATCGTCTGGTGGTGAGGCAGGGCGATTTGAACCCCTGAATCATTTCCGCAGCCGGGTCCAAACTCTTGGGACTGAGGCGGCTCTGCCAAGAATGGGTTCGCGAAAAGGGGCAACCACATACAAGTAGTTCCCTTTTACACTCTGGTCTCATACGGTTTAGGCCGTAGAGCTTCAATCCAAGACTAGTAGAAGAAGCTGTCAGCAAGGGGTTGGCATCTGGTGGATCTGAGCCGCACCAGCGCGATATCGCCTAGATATCAGACGTTGGAGGCACAACCACGCGCTTGGGTCAGTCCATGCGAGTTATAGACAAGGGTTTTGGGGGGTATAATTCTCTACGAGCCCCTGCACTTCACTCGTATTGTCCTGACTGAAGGATTTCTAGTAGCTGTTTATTGCGGGGCATCAACTGGGCTCCAAAGTCTCTGTTGTTCGATCGATTCTTCCTCAATTGGAAGTTGTCTATCAAGTTGGCGTGACGTGATTGGTGGCTCTATTACCTACCGCTAGGAATGCCCTGTTTATTGCCAGAGAGCAGATATTCACTCTGCATTACCGCGTTGGCATCATAAACTGAGAGAGCCTGTGAGTCGATAATTGCACCAATAATACATTGCAGGGTGTTGCTTGTCGGGGAAACGGTCTCCGTCGTAATGGCCCATTGCTGTCATCTGGCCCTACTTGTATGCTCTGTGCTCGGCTCCAAGCGAAGCTGTCGGATGCCTTGACTTGACTCTCGGCCGGCACTAGAGTCCTCCCGCCTGATGATCCGGCACACAATCTCAAGGCCGCTTCTAGTGACTAGCACGGGAATTCCTCCGAGATGGCTCGTGTTTGCCTCTCGGTGTCTTCACAGTCCGAGCCACCGGGTCGGGTTGCCCCGAGAAGGGCCGGCCGGCCTTGTAAGGAGGATCAGTTCCGGCGCTGGGATGCTGGGAGGCATCCAGGAGGAAGATACTCGGCTGGTCATCGATAATCTCAAGCCTAAACTCACTTTTAGCTGTTTGACTAAAAGTTGGGGAACAATACTGAACAGCTCGTGGTGGAATGGTCGAAAGATAGCTTCATCTGATAATGTCTCTTTCTTTAATCGTCTACTATACCTACTGGACTGTCTTCCTCCTATTCGTCCATTTGTCTCTGATCCTTGAGACCCGTAGAATGTTCGGTGGAAGCGGTCGACGGAGGTTACCATTTCTCCGTTGGACATGTCAAGCGCAAGGACATACCAAACTGGATATTCTATGAAAGACGATGAGCTTGTAACCGGTCTCAATAATCTTTTTCAACATAAAGTCGCCCACGGGCAGTGATGTCACTGGGCCATGACTCTTGTCTCATGACACAACGACAGCTTTGAGGGGTAGAAGCATGCAAAGAGCTTCAATTAACATGAAAGGGCTCCGAGTTCATCAGCACCAGGCTATGATGTATCAAACATTGGCAGATATTCTACAGAGTGGCCGACCGGGCGTCATAAAGCGGCGAACTACGAAGCATAGGTCTAGATGAAGAAGAAACAATGGCTAAGCCAGCGGTATATTTATGGGATTAGGCAATATTCAAGGTAAGCACTACAGTCTTCAAATGCCAGACGGTTCTTTTCTAGGCAGCTCGAATGTTGCTACAAGCTGCGCTACATAAACCACATATCCGTTTCGCACGCCTGAATACCTTACGGTTACCACGTCGCTCAACTTCGAGAAGCCAGTTTCAGTTCCTCAAGTCTTTCTGTATGTTAAATCAGGTCATTAATTCACTAAGTAACCACTCAAAAGTTACAAGAGTCTTTGACTTGCTGCGGAGTCCTTCTTACAACTTGCTTTCCGCTTTCTTCAAGCCTTGGAACCTCGGTGGGTCGCCAATGTCGACTTCTAAGGCACTATTAATTTAAATCGATACGAAATCTCTTGGCTTCCCTAAGAATGACGTTCAATGGGCGTATTTAAGTACTGCTGAGTTGCGTTCCGAGACATGTTCTAAGAATGTCGGGCATGACATAGGAGTAGCTTAACAAACAATATGCTCTCTGTCCTACATTGATCTCGAACTCATGATTTAAACCCAATTTTTAGTTCTAGAGAGAGCTATGAAGCCGGATAATGGGCTTGTTGGGTGATCTCTGCGGTTAGTATCAATGATTCACTGACAACTGCTGCGTTGGAAGAGGTTCGGCGAACCTATTTCTGCGCTCGATCTCTCTTTGGATTCCTTTCATCTCAATCAATATTTGCTTCTGCTCAATTCCTCATCCATCCGATCTCAAGCTTCTTGAACCGTTTAGTCTTTTGACTCTCCCCCTCTCCGCGGCTCTCTTCAACGTCGGGCTTCAAACCATTTGAACAGCACTCACTAGCCGACGAGCGACAAGCATGCCGAAGCAAACAGTCGAGCCGGACGAGGTCACGCTGCAACCTAAAGAAATGGGGTTCTTGAGCAAGAATCGAGCCGCAAACATCTACGCTCGTCACGCTTCCTACCAGCAATGCCAAGGGGCCAGCTCAGTTGCTGGACCTCCGCCAAACCCCCAGCATAAAGGACTGCCTGGCAAGTGCCTGAAGAGAGGATCGGATGTTTTGGATGCCGACGAAGGCGACTTCAGAGATGGAAATACGCGATCGCCGAAAGTAGGTCGCAGGATGAGTCCAGAAAACTGCCCAGGAAAACCGATGGGAATAGATGCTTCGGTTATCACGGGAGGTCCGCACGGAGAACAGAACGAGGTGGGCCAGCACCATCGAGCTGCAGCAGATGAACGAATTGAGAATGGCGAGTATTACTCTGTCGAGGTATGTTGTTCTGAATGACTGGCTGACAGCATTAGTAGAGATACAGGAACGACTGGCCGCACTCGAAGACAAGGTCAAATCCCTCGATAACATCGCAGAAAAGCATGTCGACGACATTGACCACGTTCTGTCATGGATGGCAGAGCTGATGAACACGGATTACAAGACATCGAAGTCGGTGGAACAGCTCGAGAACGAGCTAGAGACAAGCAAAACCATCCTGAGGAAGACGGCTGAGCTTTTGCTCGGGACCCGTCGAGAGTTGAAGATGGCGGGCATCAGCACCATTCAACAGATGAAGATGAAAGAAGGTCGGAATAAGACATTGAATGAGGGACGGGCGACTTTGGTCAAGGACCTGGAGAAGCGCTCAGAGGCAAAGGGGAAAGTGAGGGAGACGAGCAGTGACTTGGTCACCACGATTCAAATCATGCTTGGTTGGATCACGGGCTCAAATCGTTGAACACGGCACTGGAGAGGTATCAGTGGACGACAGATGGCCTCTACAAGAGCTACAGAGCTCATTGAGTAAAGGGCGCATACAGCTACCCAGCGGTTTCAGAGGAGGGAGTGCTTAACAGTCTGGATTGCACAGACTGCATTGCACAGACTGCATATCCATAGCTTACCCAAGAATACTCCTCTTCAGACATCCTTTCCTCCTCTGTCGAAATAACATCCGAGGCATTTTGGAGTTGTTGTCTTGATTGGCCATCCCTGCTTATATTGTGACGAGTCTGTGCAGAACCAACCCACTTCAGTTTCAGTCTTGACTCGGTAATACGGAGCTCTCGTGATGATTCGCCTGTTGATTTCTGCTAGCTCAAACCAGGTCAACATGGAATGTTGGTTAATCAATAACAGTTCATCGCCAGTGATTGGCGTCAAGTCGCATATCGCGCCTCTATTCGCTGCTGTAAGTCGGCCTACACCCCCCAGTCTCGTGTCATGTCAGTCCATGTAGTGATTGTGGTACAGTTCAAATCAACAAACCGTTAGCTACAAGATAACGTTATCTCCTCCTTATATTTAAGCCGATGCTGGGATACATTTCCAAGAGCCTAGTTCTCAACTACCGGCATTAGCTGATATTTGTGGTTGCTCCTTGAGCTCTCCAGCTGGACGCTCCAACTTATCCCCGCCAGAGCTTAGGTACTGCTTAAAGCAAGCTCTTCCACCATACTAGTATGAAACGTGCCTAGGTAGGTACTTACTGAGTATCCTCGCGTGCTTACCTGTTACCTGCCTTCAATTATCCTGGCTATTCCCTTCCCAAGTTGGCTATATTTGCGTGCCTGCCAAGGTTGGCGCGGCTCAGGCAGATAAGGGGCGGCTTCTGTGCACCCCAACTATTCCGGATCTGTCTGACGTGCCCCTCAGTCGCTACTTCCGCCATACATACAACCCAGCTACCCGACCGTTACAGCTCAACAAGGGAAGTAGGATCCATCCTCCTCATTCATCTCCCCGTGTTCGCCGTAAACTTGAACCAAACACCAACATTCTTACACTCGTTTTCTCTACTTGACTTCCTTTCAACAAGTCTCGACAACAACGCTTACATCCTCTCGTCTGCCCGCTGCTCGACCCCTCCTCCTCCATCATGTCTTCGCGCCTCCCGCTCTTCACCCGCGGCCTCGCTAGCCCTCAGGAGACCGCCGACGGCTCCAGCTCGCCGGCCGATCAGCGAGACGATGCAAAGCGAAACTTCCTCAAGACAATGCGACCGCTGCCGACGCAACATTACTGGAATGTCTACTTTGACCGCCCCGCCAAGGAACAGCAGGGCGCCGAGGGTGGAGATGCCCAGTATAACTCTCACCTGGAACAGCTCGGCACCCAGATCGAGTCTGTCCAGGACTTTTGGCGGTATGCCAACAACACGCCCACTGATCAGATCAAGATGCGCGAGTCCATCTATCTGTTCAAGCAGGGCTTCAGACCCGTCTGGGAGGACCGCCGCAACATTCTCGGTGGCAGCTGGACTCTCCGTGTCCCAAAGAACAATGGACCCGACGTCTGGACCCGTGTACAGCTTCTAGCCATCGGCGAAAAGCTCCAGAGTGTTCTTGATGATGGTATGATGACTCCCATAACCAATTGCCAATAGCCGCTAACAAGTATATCATCAGACGATCAGCTCTGCGGCGTCGGCCTCTCGGTCCGCTTCAACGCCCACCTCATCACCATCTGGCACCGCGACGCCTCCAAAAAGAACTCGGTCGATGCCATCCTTGCCTGCGTCATGGAGGAGCTCCCGGCCGAAGTGCGCCCCAAGCCCGATGCCTACTTCTACAAGAGGCATTCCGACCACGCCGGTTTCAACCCTCCCCCTGAGCTAAAGGCGGTCCTCGACTCCCGACAACGCGAGGAGGCTGCACAGAAATCCGCAGCGCCCAAGGCAGATGACGCTCCGGTCGAACACCCCGAGGTGACGATCCAGTCGCCGCAATGATTTATGAAGTTATGACCTCTGCTTGTATTTTGAATATAGTTTAAGGGCACATGAAGTGCGGACATCACGCTCAACATCCCATCCCGTCACTGGCGGAGGGGACTGCATCTGTCAAGGCGTTTCATATTGGGCGGAATTATACAAGGTAGCCAGGATCATATATCTAGAGGGACATCCTCCTGGCACTCCAAATTGATAAAACAAGAATGGCCGTATAGTTGGCCTCTTCCACTTTGCAAATACTTTGGAATACTTTGGGGTACACGATGGTCCCTACAAAGTCTCTTGTTATTTACAATCGGACAATTTCCTTTGAACAAGTCGCACAGACCTTATGGGAGCCTATGGTCAGCAGCCTGGAACTCAGTTGCAGAGTTTAAGGGACTTACCTCAATATGCAAAGATAACGGCGTCCGTTATTCGATACTCTGCCGCATAAACCATGATTCAAGGCTATGCCCCATGTAGCAGATCGATGCCTTGCCTTCCCTTCTGTTCCAACCTCTTAACATCAACTCCAAGCGCCCGCATGTATATATATAGTCGTCTCTTCGTAACTCGTCGCATGGTTTCGCAAAGCCTCACCTCCAGACTCCTGCGCTCTTCATGACCCCGTCAAACTCGTCAACGCCCACACCCCTCGCGACACCCACGCCGCCATTCGCCTCTAGAATCATATCCTTGAGTAGCTCCTCGTCGACATCCTCCTTGAGCACAGCGGCCACACGCCGCAGGTGCCCCAACGTGATGGGCCCGTCCTGGCCATTCGTAAACAGCCGAAAGGCCTCCTCCACCTCTGAGCGGTGGGCGTCCGAGTTGTGCTCGCGCGAGTGGAATTTCAGGGCGCAGATGGCGAAGAAGGGCTCAAAGGTTGCGTACCCGTCGGACTCGGGATCGAGGATCGAGACGAACTCCTTGAGCTCTGCCGACGAAGACGGCGGGACACCGAGTGCTCTACAGCCACCCAGGTAATTAGCCCAAGGCCAAAGAGATGGACGGTTGCCGGCGGGGGCACTTACATGAGCGCAGACTTGACGTCGTCGATGGGCAAAACACCGAGCTTCTCCCCGTCCATGGGCTCGGCAAAGAGACTAAACGCCTCGCGGATCTCGCCCTCCTCCTGCGCCGTGACGTTGTGCTCCTTTGCGAGCTTGGACTGGCGCGCCTTGGGCGCGCTTCCGCTGGCGGCTGCTTTGCGCTTCGGAGGCTGGAGACTGTGTCAGAAATGTGTTGTCATTTGCTTCTTCTTCTTCTTCGGATAATGGATCTCTGCGAGTTGCGTACCATGTGCGCTTTATCTGGGGAGACGGGGTTTGTTGGGCGGCTCGCGACGCAATTCACGGTTGCTGATGTCACGAATTATCGTGAGCGATGATGGTTGCAGAGTTGGCGCGGCGCGATGAGACAGTGTACAAGACCGTGAACTGGGATATTTGACACTGTACGGGCCGCGTACACGATGGGTCTTTGTATAAATTTTCGAAACTGCTCCAACCCATTTCCCCTCCAACATCTTCCAACACCAGGTTGCTCGACACCGGACAAAGATCATCTGCAGTTCCTCATGGGAATGATGAGTAGCAATGGTCTGTAAGGTTTGTTATCGTCCGCTGTCGAAACGCAGTTGGCTCTCCAATTCGTGACAACGCGCCGAGCTCGATCAGTTTACCATGTCGAGATGGGAAAATTACCACCCAAAAAAAAAACGCTTCTAAATATGCTAGAGCTTGCCGCTTTGAAATTCCTACAGCGAGCAAGTGTGGACAATGAAGCAAGATGAAAATACGTCGCGTCAATCTTCAATTGATGTGATTCCATTGGGTAGCAAGCGACGCCGTGTCTGTCAAGACTGGCGCCTAGCGATTCATTGGAGACATACCATATAGATATCAATCCCTTGTAATTCAAGTCGGGTCATTTCTGGCCTATTCCTTCAGATTACACACGCTCCACATACGCCATGACATGCTCCATCGTTGTCTTCTCTGCACCTTGACACCAAATCCTCGGGCTCAATAGCTCTACATCTTTGACTCGGGAGGCCTTTCATCGGGTTAATTCAGCCTGTCGAACCAACCAAGCAGGATAGTGCGAACTACTTACTCACTTGAAGTTGTTCTTCATCTCTCTCAGCTTGGTCATGACAGCCACAGGCTCGGTCTCGCCTGTTATCTTTTGAATCTCGGGGTCCTGTTACAAGTCCTGTTAGCTTGGTCCATGATAACCCTCGCGACTCTTGTCTTGACGGACCTCAACCCTCATAAACACGTTGTGTTCCTGAATCATGGTTAGCCTTGCTTTGCTTCCTTAACAAAAACAACATACCTTCTCATCTCCAATAGTAAACTTGCCGGTCGTCACCTTGTTGTTCTCGGCAAAGGAGTGGAGCTTCTGCACTGCATCGCGCTGTGAGACCGAGGCTGCAAACTTGACGTTGGCCTTGGTATACTCGTGTCCGGGCTATGCTCATGTTAGAACTCGATCGAATCTATTCCTTTCTCGAGACTCACGTAAACCACGGTGTCGTCCGGCAGGACCGCAAGACGCTTGTTCAGAGCCTCGTGCATCTCTGCCGCAGACCCTTCAAAGAACCTTCCGCAGCCTATTCACATTGTCAGTCTCTTTTCTGGTGCGTCTGAGCTTGACAAAGGCACAGGATCAGCCATGGTGAATATCCAACTTACCGCCGATAAAGAGGGTATCGCCTGTAAACACAGCCTTGTCCTTTCCGTCCTCCATGAAGAAGCAGATGCTGTCCTGGGTGTGGCAAGGTGTATGCACACCCTTGATGGTGATGTCGCCCAGCTTGAAGGTCTCGCCGTGTCCTGGCGTCTTGGTCACACCATCGCACTCTTTGCCGCCGATGATGTCCAGCTTCGGGGTGCCGAGCTGCTCGAGCTTGTTCAAGTTAGTGGGCAATAACAAAAGGTACATGCGTTGAAGCAGCTTACAAGCTTCTTGTTGCCTCCAGCATGGTCCCAATGGCTGGAAAACGAGGTTAGCTTGTGCCGCTGACGAGGATAGTTTGAGTCTATCTCACTGATGGGTGTTGACAATGGCTGTCAGGTTAATCTCGCCGGCCTGGATAGCATGCTTCAAGACCGGTGTGACCCTGGAGAATGAGCATTAACCAAATATTCATACAAGATTCAGCATCGTCTCACATACTCTGGAGGGTTTGCAGGATCGATAATCACAGCATCCTTGGATTTGTCATCGACCACCAGGTAGGCGTAGTTGTTGTGGCTGCCGACCCCTGTGCAAGTTAGCTCCTCCTATGCATTCAGTTCCACAAGACGATGCCATCGCCGAAACGCTCAACTCACACATGGGAATCGACTGGATATGCATGGCGCGGGTTGCGACAAGCTACCTCGGCTTAGCAATTGGGCTCACACTACATGGGCAATTGGCTTACCGCGGTAGAGAGAAATCCAAAGTTCTTTTTGAAGGAAGATGGTCGTTTGGCGGCGAGTCTATACATAGGTATAGATATGTAGGTAGATATTCAGAGGTTGAGGCGCATGTAAGAGGGCAATGCCGAATGGGCTGCGAGGCTTTGTAATCTTTCCAAGTATTAGCGGGCATCATGGCTCCAGCATCATGACGTTGCTGATGTGGGCGAGAGCACGTGATGTCCCTGGCCCAACAGGATGTCCGATATCGTCAGATATCACCGTGAGTGGTAGGAAGATGACCACATCTCTGATAGCAGTCTCGTAACTCTCTGTCAGGTTATTAAATATTTCCATGTCCTATAAAAGCCTCAGACAATGCCAATAGGCTTGGGTTTCCAAGGTCCGTCAAAATGCGACCATCCATAGTCCTCCTCAGCCTGTGCCGTCTCCTCTTGACCTCCGTCTAGTCCTGAAGCTCCAGTATCCTTCATCGTCATATCCGTGGCTTCAATCCCTTCAGGTCCTCTCTGCTCGTTCAGCCGCTGCGTCAGCTCCGCGCACTTGAGAAACACCTGGTTCCCTGGCAGGCTGCCTCTGACCTCCTCCACCGTCTTCAGCACGCGCTCCCTCGGCCACCTCTCGAACTCGACAATCATGGCCCCGGACCTTGCCGCGTCCCCCTCGCGTAGATACCGCAGCACAGCCGCGCGGCACGCGTCGCTGCCGCCGTCGCCGAGGTGCTTCCAGTAATAGTCCCAGATCCAGAGCAGGGCCTTCTTGGCTGCCGTGCGCAGCTTGGCCAGCGAAGGCAGCTGCTCGTGCGTAGACTGGTGCCGCAGCTCGACAAAGGTGGCCGGAAGCCCTATCGTCTTTGCTATCGAGTACATGCTCTGCTTGCGCTGCTTGTCCTGGTGGCCGTCGAGCAGGCCAGTGACGAATCTGTGAGGACGTGTGAGGAGGCTTCTCCCATGTGCTCAGCTGTAGATGGAAACTCACCGGCTAAAGGCGGCCGAGTAGGCTGCTCGTATGGAATACGCTGAAGAGGCCGCATTCTCTCCGGCAGCCGCTTCCCGATCGCTCAGCGTTGCCGCCATCAATAGTGCTGTCGACTCAACCATATGAGGACAGTTTCCTCGCTGCATCCACATGGATACCCGCGCAACCGCCTGATGTTGTCTCCTCCGCGTCTCCTTGTCATCGGCTAATTTCCGAGACCGGCTGGCTTCTCTGGTTTCCGGCTGTGCGCCATCTTGAGGTTTTGACTCTGGGTCCTTGGTGTTGATGCCTTCGAATGAGGTATACAGCTGTTCTCGGACGAGCAAAAGCTCGTAGCGATCGCGCCAAGGGGTAAAAACGTACTGCACCATTGAGCACCGTGTTTCAGAATTGATTCAATAACGGTATTTAATCTTCAAATAAAGAGTCGCCGGGTATTGTTGAAGTTGTGTGGCTGGTTCCCTGTGATGAAAAGCCGAGCGTGGGGTCTTGAGCGCTGGAAAAATTATTTCATCCTGACAGACCAACTAGATGCAGGACAAGATCACAGCGTACATATTTACCCCGTGACGATCAAAAACATCAAAGGATCCCAATGGCACGCTTTCAAGATCTTTTTGTCAATGTCCACAAATTTTTGTGGTTTATTTTTATTTACTTTCATCTGTCCGTGGTAACTTTTCATTTTGCGCTGCCCTTTTGACTTGACAGCGGAGCCAGCTTATTCCACATCTATGAGACGGTCTCCTCAACACAGAAGATACCATACTTCTCCTTGAGCTCCTTGATGATGGGGTTGTTGATCTTGCCGTTCATGGGAGCCAGAATACCCTTCTCAGACAGGGTACCGTCGAGAACCTGCTTGACAGCGACGGCGCAGGGAACACCGACGAGCTTGGCCATGGCGGAGTAGCCCTTGGGGTCACCGAACTCGACGAGGGTCGAGGTGCGGGTCTCGCGGGAGCCGTCCTTGTGCTCAATCTCGAACTTGTGCTGGAGCATGACGAGATCACGCTCGCCCTCCTCGAACTGCATCTTCTTCTCGAGAGAGGCGCAGAGGGTGTCGAGAGGGTTGCCGCGGGGGGTGATCTTCTCGTCAGAGAAGAGACCGATCCATCGGAGACCGCTCAGAATTCGCTTCTGGTCCTCAGGGGAGTCAAAGGTGGCCTTGGAGATGATGGCGGACTCAAGGTCGGCAGCACTGGAGGACTTGGCGCCAACAACGAGCTTGGTGGCCTCGTTCCAGGCAATGGGCTGAGAGAGAGACTCCTGGGCAGCGTCTTCGAGGAAGCCAATCTGGACAAGAACTCGGATGAACTGAGGGAATCCCTGGTATCGGAGAGTACCTCGGACGATAGTCTCACACTCGGGCATGTTGTAGCGCTCCTTGTAAGGGGTAGAGTCGCGGTTGGGGTAGGCGACAAAGGCGAAACCAGGGTAGATAAAGTAGGGCTTGGCGGTGCCCATCAGGTCCTTGGAGGCAACATCGACGATCTGGCCATCCTGGTAGTATCGGGCAGCGTTCCTAAGAGCGAGGAGCACGCCGCGAGAAGACCAGGAGAACTTGTAGCCGAGAGGGTTGCCAGAGACCTCGGGGGCGGGAAGACCACCACAGTAGGAGAGGAAGGACAGAATCTTGCCACCCTCCTTGTGGACCTCCTCGATGGTCTTGACAGCGTACAGATGGTCAACTAGAATGTTTGGTTAGCAAGCTGCTCTCACACATTCGAGCTTTTTATGTTGTCTCATCACAACTTACCACCAGGGTCAACCTACAGAATGACCAGTCAGTATCAATCTTTCAACGGCAGCTCGCATTATCAACTTACACCAATCTCGTTCATGACGGTGATGCCGGCATCCTTGGCCTCCTGGTCAAGCTCCATCATGGCGGGGGAGACGTAGCTGGTGGTGACGACATTCTTCTTGTTGCGGATGGCCGACTTGATGACGAGGGCGTGGAAGGTGTAGGGGATCAAGCTGATGACGAGATCGTGCTTGGCAACCTCAGCATCGAGAGCCTTGTCGTCGCTGACATCGAGGGAGATGGGGGTCGCGAGCTTGATGCCGTCCGAGAGCTTCTTGGCGGACTCGAGAGTTCGGCAAGCTGCGAAGGGTCAGTTCGAGAACCGGCACGTCACATCCGGGGTTTCCATGTATTTACCAACAGTGACGGGAATGCCAGACTCGGTGAGAACAGACAGAGTGGGTAGGGTGACGAAGCCCGCTCCCAGCATCAAAACAGAGTGTTGCGCCATGATGATTGATGTAACCGTGGTTTATCTCGAGTTGATGTCGTGGGTGACTCTCTCACAAAAGCTCCCCCGCCAAAAGAGTTTCAGACTTTTGTTGGCGGGGTCGACTCCGGTAACGGCCAAAACCTAAGGTTCAAGTCGGCTTTACCTAGGAGCGCCAGCCACAGCCTGCTAAGCCACAGTGCTGGGGAACGGGCGGGGTATCGATTGGAACCTGAGTTTTCAGCCAATCAAGGATGAGGGCTTTGAACTTTCACTCTCGCTTGTTGCCGGAAGTGCCCGGACCACATGTCTAGCAGGGATGACCCACCTCAAAGTGCGGCTCTTCTCCCGGCAGCCAATTTTCGAGACAACCGCGGGTCAAGGAAGAGCAGCTCAGGTTTTGCAGTGAAAGATTGAGGAACAGTACAAACTTATCCAAAGGCCAGGTCTGAGCAAGGGTAAAGTGTTCTCGCAGGCTCGTCTCTCTTTTGTGTAGAAATCCATTGTTGTGTATTCAGCGGGCGTCAGCACCAGGAATTGGCGCACAGTTGCTATTCCTGTACAATGCTCTTTGTTTGTTCATATTTTGATTCAATTGCTTGCGCTACCAAGTTCGGCTGCTTACTTGCTCGTCTGTGCTATCTCGCACGGGTATCCTAGCCCAATTCTATGAATAATCGACAAAACACGCGCTGATCCCTATGCCTGTCCCAAAAGTGAAAGCGCTTGCGCCTGGCCTTGATCCGAGCCCCATCCTTTTCCCTTTCAAAGTTCCCAGATAATGTCGGTTTGCTCGACTACAGATAACACCGTATAATACATTCCTCGTGTCGTTACTCATGTATAATTCACAGTCAGGCCACTCAGGCAGACCTCGTTTCGTGCTCTCCCTGTTTCTACTCGTCGTCCTCATCTTCCTCTTCCTCGTCGTCAGACTTGGGAGGCTCCCATGTCTCCTCGAGCTTCAGGCCCTTGCCTCTGGGCTCATGGCTTCTGAAGCTTGATCCAAGTAAGGAAGAAACCGTAGATCGATAGTTGTTGAGCTGTGGGTCTTCCTCATACTTGTCTGGGACATCATAGAGGCCCATGCCAACAAGAATCTCTCCCTCTTCCTCGAGAGTTTCTTCAAGAGCCTGGTAGGGGATATCTTCAGACATAGCTGGCTGCGAGAGTTGTACCTGGGGCAGTGCTTCAGGGGTAGGGGGCGTTGTCGAGCTGTATCCATGCATGATAAAGGTGTTCCAGTCCCATCCATTGCTGTATGCCCTCGCATTGTTAGGTGGAGATGTCTCTGTGGCAAACTGGCGGGTGCTCATGGCTGAGCATGCAGCTGGTGAGTGCTGGGCTATGCCTGTACCCTGATAAGGGTAGTATGGCATGTTGTCGGCAGTTTGATATGGCAGTGAAAGGTTTGAGAAGGCCAACGGAGATGTGTCGCACGATGTTGAGGCCATCATGGGAGAGTAATGGGGATAGTTGGCGTAAACATCCTGCTGGTCGGCGTAGACGCTGCCCGAAGTAAATGCGTACATGGATTGCTGAGCCTGAGACTGTTGACCACAGGAACTGGGATGCCAGCTCACAGGGCGAGAGGATCGTTGAGCAGGCTGTTGTTGTTCAGTCTCGTAAAACATGGAAAGCTGGTCCAGGACCTGTTGTCGTCGACGTTGCGAGTTGCCATCGTTCATGAGAGTCTTCCTGCGAGCCATCATACCAGATGAGCGGGGGCTGTTGTTGGCGCTGCTGGGCTTGACCACCCTCATGGCACCCCCAGAGCGTTGTCCGTTGGAGCCTCTCGAGAACCTCCGCGAGGCTTGAGAGCAAGCCATTTGTCGAGCCTGTTCTTCAAGCATGGCATCTTGGGAATACGTGACAGGTAGAGAGCCTGCTGGTTGCACGCCAAAGAGTGGGTGCATCATCTTGATCGTCAGATGTCCGGGTAAATACTGCAAGGCAACGGTTGGAACAAAGTAGTCGGCAATAATGCTTATGGTGATAGATATAAGAGTCGGTTGTAAGTTGAGAGTCGGTGATAATTAAGTCGTGAGTACGATGGACTTAGAAGGTCCCAAGAAGGGCTCGGCCTGGGTTATGTATCGTGGAGTGAAGGTACGGTCCCCAAGGGGCTTCAAGGGAGCAACGAAACATGGAGCAATCGATCCAATGGCTTGAAGGATAAATCGAGCCTAGCGGTTTGCACAAGATCAACTTGCCATGGATCTGGGAGTGGACCAGGGGAGGCACAAAGCAATAAAGAAGCTTGCTAGGCAGTGCATGGGTGGTTTAGCACCAGCATGATGGCCGCAAACCGTGGAATTGCAACAGGCGTCGAATCAGCATGAGGCGTGCTGGGGTACTTGCTAGGTTTCCTCGTCAAAACTGCCCTCCGTCTGTGTGCTAGGTTTGTCAGTCAAGCGTGGCAGCTGGGGCGGGTGGCCTGCGTCATACGGAGCGGCAGGGGGTGTGTCAACGGGCGGATTCCACAGTCGGGGGGTGGACGGGAGGAGGTATTAGTGCCGGAGGGCGAGAAGAGGCCGGCATTCTGGGGATTGAGAGGGCGGCAGCGTGGAGTCGAACAGTGGAGGGTTTGGAGAAGAGAGCTGTACGAGGGTGTGTGGCCGCGTGCTGGGGTGTTGAGCCATCAAGAGGGTCAAGAGGGGGATCGGTGGGGTCCAGGGCCGACAAGTCGGTCGGGTGCGACGCCAAATTTGGCGTCCCAGCAAGGCGAAGAAACGAGAAAACACTCTGTGACTGTGTCGCAGACCCATGAAGCTCAAGCGGCTTAGCTGGCGGCTTGCAGGTCCCCATTCCCAGATGTGGACACCATCGGGTCGTCTGGACTCTGGGCAGAGCTCCCCTGCCGCTAGGGATGCATGTTGCATCCAGCAGTGGGTAATAGAAGGGATGGGGAAGATTTGGGCCCACGGGCTGGCGTGGTAATAGAACACGGCATCGAGGCCACCTAGCCAGTCTCAGGCTGCGGTTCACGACGGCCAACCCCATCATTAGGGGGGTTGAGCCATCATCAGGCGTGTCTCCAAAGCCGCAGGCCACCGACGCCACAATGCAGATGCGCCTTCTGGGGCCTGAGCCGCGGACCACACGGGCAGGGAAGCTGGCCCAAGCCAGAAGATGGGACATTTCCTTGATGCTGCTAAAAGTGCCACCACAGAAGGGGTTTCGATCTCACTCAAGCGGGATGCGCATCACCACTGGGTTGATTGGCATGCCATGAATTCACTGTAGGTATTAGGTTCACCCCCACTGTGACACCCCAAGGCCCCGTTACTGACGCGATGATGAGAATTTAGTGTTGGTTTGGTAGGGCGTGCCCGAACTCTGCAGGCGTTGTTGTAGGAGAAACAACAAAATCTTATCAAACAATGCCTGGTGATGGTAGATGTTTGTGACGAGTTTCTGGTCGTTACTCGGGGAAAGCCATAATCAAGGTAGGCGAGACATGGGCAGGACAGCCGGCCGTAATCATCTCGGTGCTTCCTTCGGCAAACGACCCATCGTGTTGTTCGGCACCATTGATTACCGATGGATGTCTCTGCTTTTAGCGGTTGGCATCACAACAAGGAGAGGGTCAGCATGGTTCGAGGCGGACTCTGAAGATTTGTTACGGTGGGTTTAATGGATGGTAGTTTGGCGCCGGGGCTTGGCTGTGATGGTCACAGTCCATCATGGAGGTTTCATCAAGGGGCATGATGGCGCAGCGCAACTCCAGCGAGGGGCGCCGCGGTGGCCTTGAACAAGCATCTGCCGCAAAAGAGCTCGAGAGGGAACTCTGCAGGGCCATCAAAGTCCAAGAGGGAGCGAGGTGTGGAGTCGTGCCAGTGTGGGAACGGCGATTCCTGGTGAGCAAAACACCTGGCTGGCACTGACTGCAGGGCCAGCCGATGCCGACAATGCGTCCTCGACTGGAATAGTAAACCACCTAACGTCGGTAAGTTGGCTAGCGTGATTGTTTTGCGTGGGTGGTCCCAAAGTGATCCATCCATTGCTGCTGCGCTGGGCGGTCGGCGGTGTGGGCGCGGACGACTGGAGGGAGGCTTGCCAGGCGTTTACTACGTAGGTCTTTAGGTGGGTGGCGAAGGTCCCCATGGCAGGCCACGGGGACACTTGAGGCTGCGCTCAGTGGACGCGGGTACTGGAGACCTTCCCGCCTGCATAATCTGCTTTGGATACAAGGTATTGGTGACCTTAGGGCGAATATGGCTGCAGAGAACGCCCTGAGCTAAGCACCATGAGGCATGAAGAAGAGTCATGGAGGGCTTGGACGAGCGGGAATACCGGGGCATGGGATCCTGTGCCTTAGTGGTGCTGCCTAAGGTGCAAGGCACGAGTGGCTCACGATAGAGGTAGCGTCCATATTTGCCTGGCGGCCTGAGCGCTGAGGGATGAAATAGATGGCATCAAGCGTCTCGTATACCTGCCGTTCCCTTGGCCATGAGGCCCTGATAAGGTCTCCAGTACCTTAGGAGGTACTAGGCAGGACTAGGTACCTGCCTAGACGGTAGGCAAGCACCAGGGCGGCAGGCTTCGAGGCCCCAGCTCTTTCCCGTCTCTACCCCATTAACCCCAGCCAGTTCCTCAAAGCCCAGAGCGGAGCAGTCAATCACGTTGTTCAGTTCATCACGTCGCATCCATCAATGGCCAAGCACCCAATCTTTCTCCCTCCACTCACAGACTGTTATGCTGCGACAGATTGCCAGTTCTAGTAAGCACAGGCAGGCAGGCCTGCCCGTGTCACCACATTAACTTCACAGGGTCTCGCCGGTCTCTGGAGCCCCTGTGAGACGCCCCATTCACACAAAGGCCTTGCTTTTCACCAAGACGGCGCTGCTCAGCAATCCGTGCCTGCGGGACTCGTGCTCCAAGAGGGCTCCGACGCTCTATGAAGGACCGCCACGTCGTTGTCTGGCGATTCAGCTCACAACCGAGACATTATCCCAGCACTTCTACCCACCGTGACAAAGACTAATAAACGCTTCAGAGCAAGTTGACCAGCGATGGAGAAAGTCCTAACATGGAGATATCCTTGAATGCCAGGCTAGTTTCTGCTATGCAGGATAGGTACAGTAGGAACCTGAGACGGGGGCTCTGAGCGGTTTTGGATCACTGCCATTTCAAAACACAAGTGACATCTCCAGAGATCAGCGGACGAGGCAACGGTAGCAGGATGCACGCACACAAAGCAGTCACAGCCGGCTTTCTGTTGACTCAAACGCCCCAAATTGACAATGGAGAGATGCAAGGTGAATATTAACAAGCCCCCAGCTTAACCCACCGGCAAAGACTTGCAGACCCGCAGAGGATGCTGCGAGTGTGCGACGATAATCCCACGCCGCCATAGTTTCGGCTTTCACAAGTGCTTTCATGCCACTTTCCTTGCATCCCGTCGTCGTGAAGTGTCCCTCATCCCACAGCTCAGAGACCTTGCTTGCTTGAGTCCTTTCTTCACCAGGAGAATCCCCACTTTGAAAGATCCTTGGCTAACCTTCAAAAGGTAGCCGAGAACTGAAATAGCGTCCAGACGGTACGTACTTGCCTTGTACCTCCACGCTTGTCACCCGGTCGCAGCCCGCCGCGGGCCCGTCCTGTTGATTTCCCAGAGGGCTGCCCTTGAAAACCCTGGCAACCTGGGGCCCTGGGCCTCTGGATCTGTTGGCTAGCTCGCCGAGAAACCTGCTAAGGTTGGGTGGCATCAGCTGTCTTTTAGCGGGTTGGAAAGGACCCTGTACAGACGGGTGACGGATGCCAGCCTACCTTTGGGGGCCTGCTTCCAAGCCCAGGTACCTTGGATGTCTCCTGAGAGGCACTCCCCAGGGGCAGTTCCACTACGCCACGGCAAATATCTCTTCTCTTCACGAGTTGCGGTGGGATGCGGGAATCGTGAATAGAAGTCCTCCACTCCGCTCGAAGGGGCAGCGATGGACCTTTGATTTGGGCCCCGGTAAGTCCTGTCTGTGTCTACACGTCAATGATAACCAAATCTTACTTGTTGCTCGGTCAGGAAGTTGTACGAGCCGATCTGCTCTGCGTACGCACATCGCATCACGAGTTATCTGCAGAGAAACACTTGATGGTCTGCACAGACCTAGCGCAGCCCGCTGGACAGCGTCCGGAACTTTACTACGTAGTAGAACAGGCGGCTGCATGTGCTGCCTTCAACAAGAGCATCCAAGAGCGAAAGCGCTCCACTATGAACCCGCCATCTCACCGTAGCATTACCACGGTAATGTCATAGAATCGGCTCAACACACAAAACGCACTGCGCCATACCCTACGCTTTGAAAAAGATCATCTTGAACCCTCTTCAGGAGACTCTTGGAGGCCGCCTCGCTGAAATTGCTTTCTTAGCTTCGCCTCATTCTGCTATCTTCACATGTTTGCCCTTGCTTGTTGATGCTGGCTTATTTGCTGACCTAATAACACCTACTTGCTAGGGACCGCGTACAGGGAAGGGAATGTGAAGGCAATTTCAGCTCAGCTCATCGTCTCGGAGTTCACACCAACCCACTTGACAACACTGCGTTAATCCTGCACTAATTACCGTACTCAGTAACTCGCACGCTCTCAGGCTTAGGAGCTGGGCCCGCGACTCGCCGCGGCGGCCCACTGCTGGCGATTGAAGGGTGCCACCCTTGACCAGCATCCGCATCGCGCTCAGTCTTAAGAGCACCGGGTCGGGCATTGATTGGCCAGTGCGAGTTCGGGCGCTGGGCTGGGGAATGGTGTCAGACCTCGCCGTTGGCGTCTCGCTTGGAATCCAATGGTCTCACCCAAAGCTCACCTCGTCCAGGGGCTATCTGGCTTCGGCATGGCGGGGCGGCTACATTTTGGGCAAAACGTTGTACCGACACAGTCCTTTTTGCAGATCATAGAGCGGCCATGGACCCAGCGCCTCCTTGCAGTGTTTGTGTGTCACCTCGAGTCGCGGAGACGCAGCCACCATGTGATGGTTTTCCACCGGCAACTGAGAAAGCCTTTGAGCGCGGCCACATCCAACCTGGTGGACGCTCGGGGGCATCACAAGGCACCGCAATGCACCGCAATGCACCGCAATGCACCACATCTAAGTACGTAGTACTCCACGCTTCACGTCGCCGCCTTGCCTCGAACCAAACATGCCTATCGCGGCTGACGAGGACTTCAATAATCTCCCCCTGCCAACCAGCTGCGTCATTGAGGGTGCTGCCGATCGTCCACCGCTGCTTTCTTTGAACGACCCAGTTCCAGTTTGACTTTATCCTTGTAGCCACACCAACCCTGAACTGGAGAATGACAGACGACGGCATCAAACCTCTAACCTGCGCGTTTAGCCGGATAGGTATTGCTATGGGGGCGTAAACAATTTCCGCCCGTAGCTTACTACGTAGTAGGGAGCCTAGGATTCAAAGACTCTCTACATCTCGTTTCCACAGAACACGGTTTCGACTCGATCCGGTTTGTGCTCCTGCCTTCTCAGACATGGACATTGCTGATCCTGTTCGCCACCAACAGCAGACGATGTTTGACGAGCGGACCGCAGCCCAGTGGCTTGTCTCCGGCTGAGGCTGCTCAAACCCTATGGACTTGTGAACTCAACAACCTGTTGACACAATTGTGCTCAAGAAACACGAGTTTGCTTGGGCTTCTCGGGCTCAGAAACAATCCCGCGCCTAGCCTGTCGAGGCTGAAGTCTTTTGTTGTGTCCGGTAGCACCAGGCCTTGATTGGACGCACCCCTGTTGCTTTTTATCTCCTATGTACCCCAAGAAGACACTACGGCTGCATTTCATTACCGAGTACGTAGCTCGGACAAAGGCTCTCTCCATGAGATCGACAATTGACTCCATTGACGACGGGAGAGACCAGACACGTCAGTTTCCCGGTCATGCACAAACAGTATACTTTGTCATCTCCGAGCTAAACACACAACATTACTCTGACGGATCAGCTAAGCAAAGGATCTGTATGCTTGGTATGCGCGCATTGGCTTGGAGTATCAACCACTCCAGATGATCGACAGTTGCTTACCAAAACAGCGCAATGGATGGTCTCTTATTTCCCGTCCCGAGCCAGGCAAGAATTATCGAGACCCATTGCTCACTATGATGAAGCCACCCCATCAACTGGTCCACGTTTCGCTTGGCGCATGCATGACCTTGAGCATAATGGTAAGTACGGAGTAGTACTCCGTACATATGTCCATCACGAGTCTGTCGGCTTCGACTCAAACGAGACCCATGCTCTCTATTTCTTCTCTGGAGACCAGCCAGGATCTGGGAGGCGACGGGCGGCCCACTAGCAGGCGGAGCGTGGAGGCTTGAAACTACAACAGGGGTGTGCCCAAACTGCCAGGGATCAACGTGCCTGGGTGGGAGACGCCAAGGAAGAGAAAAAGAAGAATTCGTCGAAGCCACGACCCATTTGCCGAGCCATCAACTTACTTAATCTAGCCGGATGTGCCACAAGTCGAGTTGTGCGACAGAATTGGACATGAGAGTTGAAAGGACGAGGAAGCCATCCAGTGATGCTGGATGGAACAAGGCCGCAACAAAAACATTGCTCTCGAGCTCGATAAACTGATTAAAGACGATGCTGTCATTCACCCAACAGCTCCCCTTTCAATATCTTGGGGATTGGTTCGGAGATGATCAGACCCAGGGACCTTGCGCCTAGGATGCGCGGCTCCTTCACGCTAGACTCCAAACGCGTGGCGGGAGCCACCTTGCAAAACCGCTGCCATGGGTCCAGCACTTGAGGGACGCACTACTGGCGTGTGACTGGCCTTTGTACAGAAGCACGGCCTATTGTTGGCATCATCTGGACATTGCAGACCGGGGTATGGGGTTCTATAACCGGCAGCGCGCACCCTCAAGGCCCTAACTCCCCTATCCGCTGCTAGGGCTAAACGATGAAAGGTCTCGGG
This sequence comes from Fusarium zealandicum, assembly GCA_013266195.1. Lineage (NCBI taxonomy): Eukaryota > Fungi > Ascomycota > Sordariomycetes > Hypocreales > Nectriaceae > Fusarium > Fusarium zealandicum. Next base: position 19,011 of record JABEYC010000185.1, on the reverse strand, counting down.
CCATGTAACCAAGCAAGATTCGCCGCCAGAGTTTCCGATGGCCCCGGCTTCGCCGCTGTGACTGAGCACCATCTGCCACGCATTAGCAACCCCCGGCATGCGGGAGGTCGTGATCATGCAGGAGCCTTCATCGAGACGATGTGATGTACTACGTGCAGTCAGTCACTCATGACTCGTTAATGATTGATATTTGGCCTCAGGCTTGCCTATTCACGAGCCATGCAAGATAGTATCTCTCCGCGGTCATGCTTCGGTTCGCATATCAGCCTCTGGCCCCTAACCTGTCCCCCGTATGCAAGTGTGAAGGATCACCGTCTGATGTAGCACTCACACACTCAACTGCAACACATCACAAACCTCTATAGTACATGAGTACGTACAGGCCGCATGCAGGATCCTGCCTGGCATGCTTCGCCCAACCCCCACACATTCTTGGCTGATGAGATGCCAGCCCGGTGGTCCTGTGGGGCCGCGCGGTCGTGCCGCTGGCGGAATGCGGCCCACGGTGCGCCGTCAATTACGGCAAAGGGCCCTTCGCCGGCCGGACCCTGCCTTCTAGTGGACAGTTTGACGCCGAAACCTCGACAGCCAAGGAACCGAGCCCGCTACATTTTGCTTTTGCGAGCTACCCATTCTGATTGGATCCCTGCTTGCTCGGCGCAACGCAATCTCATCAAGCTCCAGCCAGCATGAGACAACTGACAGGCTTCCGCCGTCTATCTTTCCAAATTTACTTTCACTACGACCGGATGCTGACGATCTGGGCACGCACCAGCATATCGTGAGGCATGGCATCCATATCACAATGCACATGATACGCACGACTGTTACGCTGAGCCGCCGCAACCGTTTCCTTCAACGCGTCACCCCAGCTTGGATATGACGTCCTCCCAAGACGGGCCTTTGGCAAGATTAACTTTGCCGGGCAGTACGGCATGGTTTCCTGGCGCGAAGACCTGAGCACAGTACACTAATAAGTACGGAGTACATGTTGGCAACCTTGATTCGCAACTTGGGCATCCAGGCACCTAAACAGCCATTTGCATCAATCTTCCAGTACCTTTCACCATCATCGATTTTCAAACTACTTCAGACTAGGCGTTTTAATGCTTCAGATGCCGACGCGGGCTTCTCAAACAACATCTCGGCTCCAGTGAGATATTTCCTCTCAGGATCACCAGTCGCCAACGCGACTTGTGTGACCTACATAGGTGTCATCGCCTGCATGGCGTGGCCAACGCCTGCGGCGTGGTTCTGACAATTGGTATGGAGCCCCGGGTGGCCGAGACGTCTCTAACAACCGCTTCTCCGTCCGAGAGCCCCATACCGATCGGGACATCCAGGGCGGGCAGAGTTCAGCCATGCCAGTGACTGCGAGGCCTAGGCTCTCTCCGAGTCCGCAGCACCCAGTACGATACACAGACGCCCTTTGCTATGAACACGGCGCCTAAGCAGAGGACCGCTCAGTTGTGACTGGGCGACTGGTCCTGGTACCGGAGCCATCCAAAGCCGGTCCCTGTTGCTACCTACAATATCCTCCTGTGGCAGGATTAGCGGCAGAGGCCTCAAGTGCCTGCACCCGCAGTTGCAAGGCGGGCCAGCGTCATCAGCGCTCTCTTACCCGAGATAGGAGCCATGTGCAGCCAGGGATGGATGGACCTTCTGAAGCTTTGTCGTGTTGCCTTCATCAGCTCAATGCTGACTCCACATGACAGTTTTGTTGATCAATCCTCATCTTTGGCTTTCCTGTGCCCGCCAGAGGCTAGGCTGGTCGGCTATTGACTCGCTTTGGATCGTTTCTTTGTCACTGCTGCCCTTTGTTCTACCAACCGGATGTTGCACCACCACCGTTCGCGTACTCGTGGCCGCCGCAAGTTAACATGGTCTGATATCCCCCGCCAATTTCACGCCCCTCTCATCAGGGTGCTCCTGTTTATGAGAGACTGTCCAAGACTGTCTCGATTTCCTGAGGCCCAACCCTCACAAGAGCGGGTCAGCCACTGACTGACTTGTTCACAATGTTTCCTCCCGCCTCATCTGACACGTCTTACGCTTGTGATGCTTACTCGACGATGCTGCGATGTGAGTCGAGAAGCCAAGCCAAGCCAGCAACGACGCAGACGAGCAAGCAACCTACATCTTGGGAGGCTTAGGGGATCCGTTTATCGCCTCGAGACGCTATCGAGTCGCTACTCGCCTAACCCCTCCCGGGCGCATTAGCCAGAGACGTTGGCCTTTACTGGGTACCGACACAAGCGATGCTATCCATCACTTGCAAGTTGCAACAGACACGGCTTGTGGACTAGCCGTCTCGATGCAGGACACCCGGCGCGTCCGCGTGTTAAAGGTTGTGTCCTGCAGCGATTCCCGGCCCCTTGTCTGTACTCCAGCTGGACCATTGCAGTCACCTGCATCACCACGGCAGCCAACAGAGAATGAATGAGACAGACACGGTCTTGTGGACCTGGAGCACGTCTCGATGCTAACGTCTGCCCTTGTCAATCACGTCCCAATCCCCCAGTTTCACCGCCTTTCTGCCCCTTCCCTCCTCCACCGTCAACCCCTCGCAGGCCCAGGTTCACCTTCTCTTTCTCCCACTTGATTTTGTACAATCAAGTCGCAGCCGCTGTAAGCCATCGTAAGCCATCGGCAGCCCTCTTGTTTGTTTCATTCGTTATTTCTCCTCTGCTATTGACTTAGCGTCCCCCGTACCCCTTGGCTTCCGTTCTCTTTGATGACCCACCCTTGCACCAAGGATTGATGAGAGCGTGTGCCTGGATCGCCATCCAGCACAAGCATGAATGAATGTTTCCTGACTGAGCCGCTAGGCGGCAGACAGTACTGATCAGGCTTTCAACCGCCTCCAGTCTCCCAGGTCCCTAGCATGTCTGCTCCGAGCCTAGCGAACCCCTCTCGCTGCACCTTGAGGGTGGCCAGTTGGACGGCGAAACCCAGCTTTTCCCCGGTGCCCCAGTCGTTGGGGTGGCATATCAGCCCGTACAGCATTCCAGCAATGAATGTGTCCCCGGCTCCCACAGCACTATATCTCAGACACTGGTCAGCTCTTACGGTCCCCTGGCATTGCTTGGGACATGCGGTTGGAGGGGCAGGGCGGGACGCACTCGACCACGGAAACGTCTTCTCCGGCTTCGCCCTGGACGGGACGGCGAAAACACTCGCCTGCGGAGCCAGACAGCCCAGCGGCTCCGTCTGCACCCCACGTACACAAGATCAGTGACCTATGCAGCGTCAGCCAACAAAGCACAGACAGGCAGACATGATCTCTCGATCCTACATACGCCTTCTGGTGTCCTTCAGCTCTCAGACAGGCTTCTGGGGATTGGTGTCCTCGACTCTGTGCATCATCAGGCGGTCCGCCTCTCGACGAGTGGAAGATTGTGGAATTGCTCGTACCTCGGCCCAGCTCCGCGAGTAAAAGACGACATCCGCCTCGGCAGCCAGCTCTGGTAGACCTTCGCGGCCGGGTTTCTCTACCTCTACACTTATTTGCGCGCCTGGTAAAACGTTACGCAAAAGACGGATGCACTCGAGAGTCGTGTCGGGGACTCGGCCCTGTTTGTTCCTTGTCAGTTCAGAGCCTGTGTGCAAAAGAGACGGATAGGTGCTCAGTGATCCCACCTCAAAGTGCCACCACGTCTCCTGGTTGGGTTCGAAGCTCCGCGCAACGGGTTCGAACTCGTCGGTGGACATTTCTGGTAGGTCGTTGTAGTTGACGACAGTACGGCTGCCCGATGCCTCGCTGCGGATGATATAACTGCTCGCAGCCTCGCTGCTCGCCTCGCGGTAGATGCAGTGGCCAAGGTCAACATTGGAGTCTGGGCCAAACGATGACACGATGCGCCGCGTAGCAGGCGACGAGACACTTGGCAGGGGTGACACGAGATGCAGTTGGAGGTCATCACGGTCAGCGAGGAGCTGTTGCAGAACCTCGAGCGAGTTTGGGCAGTTTCCCCCGCGTCGGATGCTTAGACTGCTGGCACGCAGCTTTGAATCCTCGGACGGGAATAAGGGGACACTGAAGGTAGGTTAGTAGACGTCATGAGAGTGCGTAGAGGCCCGAGGCTCGTGACATTCCTGAGGATGGTGTCCAAGTAGCAAGCTCCCACCACGATGAGATGCTTCATGATGGCTCTGTGTGGTCTTTTGTTGAAGGTTCCGATGGTGACTGAGTAATCGTATGTCAGAGATTGAGCGTACGTCGGCATATATGTGTCGTTCAGACTTTGTGCGGTTGTCGCCGTCGTTGGCCGTTAGTGTGGTGTTGCCTACTATGTAGTTGGAGTTGTGACGAATATTTCCTATCTAACCCCACCAAACTAAAAGTCCCACCGAGAATGAGATCAGTTGCTGAACTAGATGATGCAACTACTCTCTAGCTAGCAAACAATTGGATGCCCAAGTCTTTAATCTGCACTGTTATCCAAGCTCAAAGCCTCGGGCTAAGCTAAAAACAACACAAATGTTGTGGTTGCCCATCAACCGTCGGACCACAATAGTAGCTGTAGGGTAGGAGCATTTGCTGCAACATCTATAGATCTTGATCCCAACCCGACATGGTGTACTGAAATCGATGAGGGCATGCAGAGTAATGATCTCGTGCACTGCCGCGGTGTTTAGGACTATACACTCGTGTTGTGGTTGTCTGGCTCAGCTGGCAGGCATAGGACATGGTCATATCATGAAGGCACCCGGGACCTTTTAGTGGACTGAGGCTCACGTCAGGAATAACCAGGAAACTAGACAAGCCTTTTTTTTGAATTACAGAAAGAGGCGTTTCATGCTTTATCATGCAGACGTTGTAACCAAACGTCGTCATGGGTTCCCCTCTAGGTAGTATACCCCTTGAATTATAACCCCACTTTGAATAGGTAGGTACATAATCATCAACTGGAGCAGCTAAAGCACCGTTCGGCGAGCCTTGCGCGAAACGGCCGAGATGATCGAGGTCACCTGGTCTTGTACTAGGATTTTACACCCTCAAAAAAGGTGAGTTCGAGAACCAGGTGCAAATCATAGGCCGAGCAATCCGGTAGCAAACTCATATCTGACTGCAGTAACTTCAGGCTGATAAGGTGTTCGTTCTGTGGGCCCATCCGCCCCGCCATTGAGCTCTCGTTGCTCACAACGTCATCCTACCATCCGTACATAAACAGACGATATCGGTCGAGATTGGATACAATCACATCCACTCAGAGCAACACAGCACAGCCTCTTCGAAATGGGCGAGCGGACAGGAAAGCACATATCATTCCAAGACGACGACTGTGGCTCTGACGGAGGCTCTGACGACGATGGCAGAGCCGTCGAGGTAAGCTTAACCTCCAGCCCCCAATATCGCTAGAATCTGACCGTGTCGTCCCAGGTAGTCTTTGATCCGGGCAATCCGTACCGCCGAAAGAGTTCCATGGTCGCTTCAGAGGTCAAGGCACCGCTGATTCGACGTTCCAACCGCCGCGACGAATGCCTGGTCCATCAGTTCCTCGACAGCCAGCGCCGCGCAAAAGACGCTGCCAGCTCTGCCAGCGAGCCCGACTCGGAGTACTCCATGAGCCAGGCCGCTGCGGCGCACCTGAATAACAACCCCGATGCCGGTCACACATCCCTTTCTGTCGAAAACGGCGACCATGTCGAAGCGCACAAGGACCAGGGCCTCGATGCCATCTTCGACCCCAAGACTCATACCAAGTGTCGCGCTGTCCTTGACCCCGGTAGTATTGACCACTTTGGGGCTGGACAGGCCGACCAGCAGGTGTGGACGCAGCAGATGACCAAGAACATGTCCGAACTCGACCTCACAGGCGGCTACGACGACGTGCACAGCCGGTTGCTCACCAAGCAGCAGCTGAGCGACATGGCCTGGGGCGTGCGGGAGCTCAGCCGCCGCCTTAGCAGCATGCGCATCCGGTTCCGCGTCAAGACCATCTTCCTCCTCACCAAGATCTACGACCAGGACCTGATCCCAAAGACGCGCGAGCTCACCCGCTGGCTACTGCACCACGACCGCGAGGTCAGGTACACCGTCTATGTCCAAGACAAGCTCAAGGACAACAAGAAGTTTGACGGGGATGGACTCATCGATGAGCTGACCAAGGGGTACGTCGAGTCGGGAGAGATGGACGAGAAGACAGCGCGCGAGGCTCTTCGCAAGCAGCTCCGGTACTGGGACGAGACCATGTGCCGAACACGACCACACACCTTTGACTTTGTCATTTCTCTCGGTGGCGACGGCACGGTGCTCTACGCCAGCTGGCTGTTCCAGCGCATCGTGCCCCCGGTGATGAGTTTTGCACTAGGAAGCCTGGGATTCCTGACAAAGTTTGACTTTGAAGAATACCAGCAGACGCTCACAACTGCCTTTACCAAGGGCGTCACAGTGAGCCTGAGGCTCCGGTTTGAGGGCACCGTCATGCGAAGCCAGCCGCGGAGGAGGGCTGAGATCCCGCAGGGCACCGAGGAAGACGAGGAGGAGCTGCAGCGGCAACGAGACCTCGTGGAGGAGCTGATTGGCGAGGAGAGGGAGGATGAGCACACACATCGACCGGATGGGACGTTTGAGATTCTGAACGAGGTGGTGGTGGACCGAGGGCCAAACCCAAGTGAGAATCGCAAAGCTAGTATCGCCCCTGCAGGAGATGATGCACTGACATATATCCTAGCCATGTCGACCACGGAGATATTCGGCGACGACGAGCACTTTACCTCGGTGCTGGCCGACGGCATCTGCGTCTCGACGCCCACGGGCTCGACGGCCTACAACCTCGCAGCGGGCGGCTCGCTCTGCCACCCCGAGAACCCCGTGATGCTAGTCACGTCCATTTGCGCGCACACGCTGTCGTTCCGGCCCATCATCCTGCCCGACACGATCGTGCTGCGGGTCGGGGTGCCGTACAACGCGCGGACGGCGTCGTGGGCGAGCTTTGACGGGCGGGAGCGCGTGGAGCTCAAGCCGGGCGACTACGTGACCATCAGCGCGAGCCGGTTCCCGTTTGCGTCGGTGCAGGCCGAGGGGAGGCGGAGCGAGGACTGGGTCAACAGCATCAGCGGGAAGCTGGGGTGGAACACGAGGCAGAAGCAGAAGAGCTACAAGGAGTGGGACAAGTGAGGATTGTCGTTGTTTATGATATGACGAAGAGCATGGATGTGAATGGGTCAGGTAAACGGTAAATATCATGGGACGGGCGCAGACTGGCACGGTGCTTTCTAACGATGTGACCAGGGAATTACAGGCGGGGGAATGTATACTTTCTAGATCCATAAACAGGGGCCTCACAGCACGAGGAGCTTGTCCGTAGTGCATGGAACTCAAAATTGAGGTCTATCATGGGCGGCTACTGAATGTGCATGAGCGCAACCCCACAGCGTTGCACCGTTGAAATTAATCCCAATTGTGTCGACACCGCCTCTGCTCATCCTCACAACACGTCAATTGCATCGCCAACCCTTCAGTCGGATCAACTGGAGTCTCGTAGCCCTTGCAAATCCCATCACAATGGCCACATCCGCTTCATCTCTCCCGCCGGATCTGTTTGACCAGACGACCATCATCTCGCTCCTCTCGACCGTTGCCATTGTCCTCGCCGCCTACCTCGCGTCCCTCCGCTTCCTCCCGTCGGCGTCGTCGGGAACGCTGCGCTTCCTCTTCATCTGGCATCTCGCCGACGCGCTGTGCCACTTCCTCCTCGAGGGCAGCTTCCTGTACCTCTGCTTCTTCTCGCACCAGCCCAGCAGCCCGGATGATGTCTTCGCCACGCCGCGCGGATATCTCGGATACAGCGACCGCGTGTACGGCGCGCAGACAGCGGGCGGCAATCCGTTTGCGCAGCCCTGGATGGTGTACGCGCGCGCGGATAAGCGCTGGGCGGGCGTAGATCTGGGGGTTGTGAGCCTGGAGCTGCTGACGGTGCTTTTTGATGGGCCGTTGGCGCTTTATGTGTGCTATTGCCTTGCCAGGAAGGACCCCAAGGCCAGCATCTGGATGATCATCCTGGCGACCTGTGAGCTGTACGGAGGTGAGTTGATCTTGTTCGAATCCAAGGCGAGTTGTCATGGCTGACCGCGAGTTACTACTAGGCTTCATGACGTTCTGTCCCGAGTGGCTCACTGGGAGCCCCAACCTCGACACGAGCAACTTTATGTACCTCTGGGTATATCTGGTCTTTTTCAACATGCTTTGGGTGGGGATTCCGCTTTGGGCCATTTGGTATTCGGTCAAGGATATCTCGAATGCTTTTAGCGTGCGTGAGGGAAAGAAGAAGCTGTGAGAGTTTACGAATAAAGTCGAATCTCCCCGGCTCACGCACTGGTCAGCATCGACAATAGGATGAGACAGAGGTTCATGAGAAACTTGGCTCGCAGCTGTGAAGAGAAAGTATGGTATATGAAGAGGGGCGACGCTCGGGTGTAGGTATTCGGCAGCACTAGTCTAGGACATGGGTATTGATACGACTCGAGCTGTATAAGATAGAACTGGTTTACTTCTCGAGCTTTGATATGGGCTTCCGGCTTTCGGTCCAAGTTTGATGCCTGATCATGGACTTCCCTTGATCAATCAACGGGTATGAAACAAAGACTAGGGGGAAAAGTAGACAGAAAATAACCAGTCATCATCACAATCGCTTCCCGACTCACCATGGTGCCGCTCTTGGTGCTGTTCGGCAACGTCAAGGTAAACAACCCTCCGAGGTGCTTTATACAAGGCTTGGTGATATAATTGATCTGAGTCAAAGCTGTTTTCTATCAAGACTTGATTATCATTCCAAATTTAGATGTGGTTGTCCAAGTGTCCCTTGCGAGCCGTCTTTTCCTTTACCCACATGGCCGAAACTAGTACAATTGGAAGATGACTGCTATTGATACGTCAAGATCCTTTGCCGGCTACCTATTCCAACCATCTCATTCGACTTCCAGCGATATTATGCATCAAACAATCCCTGCATTATCCTCAGATCAAGAACATCAACGATTTCCAGAGGCCCCCAGTCCATCCCAGGACTCTCTTCAATGACTCCACCGCGGGGCAGGCCTCTCATGACAACCTCACTTCAGCATAAGCACCACAGCATTAAATCTCACGTTGATCCCAGCATAATTGTCTACCCGCCCCACGCAAAAGATGGCACATGATGCCGAGCCCGAAGAGGCCATCACCAAGGACGAGATCCACGGCGAGGAGCCTCCGCCAAAGACCACATCCCGCAATGCCTGTACGCGCGCTCACAGCACCAACAACAAGCCCAAGCTCACAGAGTCGCAGTCACAGAACTCATGACCTCGAAGCGAAAGGCACCCCCGTCCAGCCCCCCTGCACCCAAAACATCCCGCGGCGGGAACCCCTTCAAGGACCGCATGGGCCTGGGCGCCTATCTCCAGGACCCAGCCTCATACCCTTCGTCGCGGGTCCTCTACCACAACGACTCCTTTGTCGCCATCAACGACCGCTACCCCAAGGCCACCGTCCACACGCTTCTGCTCCCCCGCTCGGAAGCGCACAGCCTCATCCATCCCTTTGACGCCCTCGACGACCCGGCCTTTCTCGCCAGCGTCAGGGCCGAGACGGTGCGCCTCACGGCCCTTGTCGCAAAGGAGCTGCAGCGCAGGCTCGGCGCGGGAAGCCGCAGCGACGCCGGGCGACAGGCCGTTCTCGACGGAGACGCCGAGCCGGAGGAGAGCGGGGAGCTGCCGCAGGGCCGGGACTGGGCGGCCGAGGTGGTGGCGGGGGTTCACGCGGTGCCCAGCATGCGCCATGTACACGTCCATGTTCTGTCGCGAGACATGTTCTCGGATGCGCTGCGGCACCGGAAGCACTATAATTCATTCAATACGCCGTTCCTGGTGAGCCTCGACGACTTCCCGCTCGCGGCCCATGACCCGCGCAGGAATACAAAGGAAGAGGCGTATCTGCGGTGGGGCATGAAGTGCTGGAGGTGCGGTCGCAACTTTGGAAATCAGTTCCAGAGGTTAAAGGAGCATCTCAAGGACGAGTACGAGACGTGGAAGAAGCTCTGAGGCACCCATGTCAGAACTAGTAGACATTGTCAAGATTGGAAAAAAGTGCCGGCTTTCCCACAAAAATAGATAAAACGACGATATCCGTACAACTCCTGCAGAATAAGACCCAGTGATCCCATGCCACCCATAAACCTGGTCCCGTTATACCACCCAGTATCGTCCCAACGACATAGTAGCCCTGGCGTCTTCCTTTAGAACTCTGCCCTCTGTGGCTAGAAGAAGACCATGTGTGTCGAGCATCCCCCCTCAAAGCTCCTCCTCATCCAAATCCTGCAATCATCAGCGAAATATCTTTTGGAGGCCAGATAGCCATGGATGTGAACCGACCTCCTCTGTGTCAGGCGACTTGGGGTCTGTCACGGCGGGGATATCGTCGTCGCTATCGTCTTTGTCCTTGTCATCAGCTGCTGCACGTTGAGCATCTCTTCACTTTGATGGCGGACTAGAGGCAGATTGGGTCATCTCTTACCAGCTTCAACGGAGCCGAGCTCCTCGTCTTGTTCAGCCTCTTCATCCTGAGCCTTGACAGCGTTCTTAGCAGGTCTGCCGCGCTTCTTAGGCTCCTTGGCTCCCTTAAGCTCCTTGGGCGCGGCGGAAGCAGATTCGGCAGATTTGCGACCTCGGCCAGGTCCGGTTTGTCGCTTGGCACCGGGAACCGCAGGCTCGGTCTCCGTTTCAGCCTTCTGGACAGCCTTCTTTCCAGATCCCTTGGGACGGCCACGGGGGCGACCGTTGGGAACGTAGGGGCCCTTGGGGGTCTTTCCAGTGGGAGGACGGCCACGAGGTCGACCGGTGGGAACGTAGGGACCCTTGGGAGGCTTCCCAGAGGGAGGGCGACCGCGACCACGCTTCACTGGAGTCTCGGAGTTCTTGGTGACACCGGCTGCGGACTTGGGAATGCGAGGCGAAGTGCTTGACTCGCCCCCGACACCTTCTGCCTTCGTGCGCGCCATGATGCGACAGATGAGGGATGGAGAGGAAATTGGCGAATTGGTCCAAGTGAGAGATGGGAAAAATTTGCAAAAATGACGCGAGCAATCGCGGTCTTTTTAAGAGGGGAAAAGTGTCACAGTGAAGATGCGCTGAGTGACTGACGGCGATGGTGAAGGAGAAGAGTCTGATATCAAAGGCGATGGGAGTCGCGTTCTTAGTAGCAATTATGGGAATTTGCTACCTGAGGTGGCTGTACGCGCCCGCGTCAGGGTGACTTGCAGTGGAGTTGACAGAATAATATCAGTCACATGCACAATAGGATAGTGGGTGGGTGAAATATACTTTTGTCACCTTGGAACCACTTTGGCAACTTATGCACTAGACTCAAGGCGGCATAGCATTGCCGAGTGCGGTGGGTAGCTTGGCCCAAGCTCCTTCCCCGGTTAAACCAGTCAAAGCTGGAAGGAACAGGACAGGGGCCCCTGTACCTTCCCTAGCAACGCGGATGACGCCAGTAAACAAAGCGCACAAAGAAAGGAAAAAGGCGGAAGGTGGAATGACATGTGGATTATCCTTCGCCAGCGACTTTTTGAGACTCTTCACGACGTCAACCAGACATTGCTAATGATGGCTCTCGATTCTCGACTCATGTCCTCTATCGCTTCCTCCTCCGAGCTTCGTGCAGTTCATTCTTCGGCTTCGACACCTTCGTTGCGATCCCGCGATGGAGCCTTGTCTATGCTCGCCAGGGTGGACGGCGGAGGAAATGTCAAGGTTGTCGTCCGAGTGAGGGCTTTTCTGAAAAGAGGTGAGTCTATCATGATGTTCTGCTGCTAGTGATCAAGTACCTAACCTCGGCGTCAACCCTCCAGAGCTCGAGCGACAGGCGAGATGCCTCGTCGAGATGGACCCCATCTCTCAGCTAACCACGCTCTTTTCTCCCGACGACGAGGACCAGGCCGCCGCAAAACTCAAGACCCGAAAAGTCATTGAAGAAAAGAAGTTTACCTTTGATAACTCCTTCTGGAGCCACGACACCAACGACAAGCACTATGCGCACCAGGAAGACGTCTACAACAGCCTGGGCGAGGACTTTCTTGACCACAACTTTGAAGGCTACCACACGTGTATTTTCGCCTATGGCCAGACCGGTTCTGGAAAGAGTTACACCATGATGGGCACACCCGACCAGCCTGGCCTGATTCCTAGGACCTGCGAGGACTTGTTCGAGCGCATTGATGCCGCCCACGGCGAGAACTCCAACGTCGCCTACAATGTCCGCGTTTCCTACTTTGAGGTCTACAACGAGCATGTCCGCGATTTGCTGGTTCCCGCTCTGCCTACCAAGGCGCCCAACTATCTCAAGATCCGCGAGTCGCCCATCGAGGGCCCCTACGTCAAGGATCTCACCGAAGTGCCTGTGCGGAATATTGATGAGATCCTGCGCTACATGAAGATGGGCGACATGTCTCGTACTGTGGCAAGCACAAAGATGAACGATACCAGTAGTCGAAGTCATGCTGTCTTTACCATCATGCTCAAGCAGATCCACCACGACATGGAGACGGACGAAACCACAGAGCGCAGCTCCCGCATTCGATTGGTAGATCTCGCTGGTAGTGAGCGAGCCAAGGCGACTGAGGCCACTGGAGCACGTCTGCGAGAGGGTAGCAACATAAACAAGTCATTGACGACCCTTGGACGAGTTATCGCCGCTTTGGCAGACCCGAAAGCAGGGCGTGGAAAGCGCAAGGATGTTGTCCCATACCGAGACTCTATCCTCACCTGGCTCCTGAAGGATTCTCTAGGTGGAAACAGCAAGACGGCCATGATTGCTTGCATTGCTCCCTCAGACTACGAAGAAACACTCTCAACTCTGCGATACGCAGATCAGGCCAAGCGCATCCGCACAAGGGCTATCGTCAACCAAGACCACATCTCCACAGCCGAGAGAGACGCCCAAATTGCTGCCATGGCTGAAGAGATCCGTGTCCTTCAACTTTCCGTCTCCGACTCCAGGCAACAAGAGAAGACTGCCAAGGAGGCCGAAGAGAGGCTGGAGGAGTACCAGAACCGCGTCACTACCATGCAGCGCATGATGGAGGAGCGCAGCATGGTAGCCGAGAGCAAGATCAAGAAGCTCCAGACAGAGAACGAGGCCCTGAAGCTGCACCTGAAGCTCGCCATCGAGAGCCTCAAGAACCCGATCCCTGTTGTCGAGGTCAAGCCAGACCGGGAGATTGACGGACACGAGGCAGAGGAGGATAAAGAGAACGCGTCCGATTACGGCGATGATGACGAAAACTACGACTCGGAGAGCACGGCGTATGGCGAGGAGGATGAACTGCAGGAGGAGATGCATCGATACCTCCAAGACATGGGCAACTTGCGGAAGCTGATCGGCGGCGACTTGACAAGGTTCAAGGACGAGGATAGCGCGAGGATGCCTCTGGGCGTGAAGGAGAACTTTTGATACGATGGACGGATAAGGATATTGACAGGGAGAAACAGCATGGATGGAGCACGGTGTTTTTTGGGAGCGTTGGTTTGAATGACTGGATTGGATGTCTCATGTAGGATTGCTGGGCAATGGTTTCATAGCTTGAATGGTTGTACCAATCAATCTACTCTTTTCTTGTAGTGCTTCCGTGGAGGTGACATGTGTAGACTAAGAGAGTCTCAGGATGTAGTTTATGTTTATGCCTTGTATTCCTGACCCCTTGGTGATTCCATCGTGTGCATATTTAAATCAAAACTTCACTGTTGGGTCTTGGGTGTATTGGCCATTCACTCTATACGACTTGAGACATGGTGGTTGACTTGAAGCAAGGAGACGACCTGGCAGCTGCAGCTTATTCTCAATCACAAGATCATTTCACTCAAATCCAAGGCCCGTCATTATGAATTCAACATGTACCAAGCCCTAAACATCCATCCCATCAAGCTCAATCATCTTCCTCACCAGCTTGATAACCTCGTCGTCCTTGACGCTCAGCTCGGGACTCTCAACCTTTTTCGCAATCAGCTCGTCCACCATCCCCCTCAGCCTCGCCACGAGGACACCGACGCGCGCCCATCCCCGGAGACGCAGCCATCCGTCCACCAAAAGACCGCGGCCCAACGTGTCGAGCTCGATGGGGCCCGAGAAGAGGAGCAGCGTGTATGCGTTGAATGCTAAATCGTCATGTTAGTTTGTCGTCCATGTCAGGCACAGAAAATGAGATAAACATACGTGTCAGGTCCCGGATAAAGATCTTGCTCGTCGAGATGAGGCTAAAGTAGGCCATGTACGCTGCGTGACCAGAGAAGCCCTGGCTTCCAAATAGCGTGCTGCTCGGGTGCACGAATACCCTGCCGTTCTCCTGGTTAAAGTACTTGATCGACCGCGCCTCGGGGTCCAGCTCGACAGCGCCCGACATGGAGCTCGCAAACTTCTTGTCCGGGTACTGGATCCTGGCGATCTGGGGCGTAAAGGCCGCCGCGACAAGGGCCCGTAGGAGCTGCGATCCGTCCAAGCTGGCTCCCCGGGCGTGTGCCTCGCTTGCAGCTTCAGAGGCCGGCACGATGCCCGTCTCACCGAGTGCTGTGTAGTACTGGGCTCGCGTGTTGGAAATGTCGGATAGCGTCTGGAAGTTGAGGAAGTTTTCCTCGCACCAGGACCGGACCTGTCGCTGAGGTATGCGGTCCTGCATCAACATATCCCACTCCTGGAATGCCCGAAGATCGGTTATCAGATCGCCGTCGCCGCTGTAAAACGCCATCCGAGCTTCCTTTGCCTCGTCCCTCCTCTCTTGCGGGGACAAAAAGGGGCTTCGTGTGCTCAGGATCGCAGCAACAGTCACGCAGTCGTCCAAGCAGCCAAAGATGGCACCGAACACCATCAACTTGCCACATCTCAGGTCCGCAGGCAACATGGCCAGCTGCTGACCCATGGCAGTCAACTCGTCGCCGTCAAGCGCTCCCATACGCCGCAACAACTTCATGGCACCATCAATGGCAGTCGCATCAGGGGGCGTAGGAGACCGGCCCAAGAAGCCCGCAACGTCCTTCATGCCCATTGCGCGGACAGAAAGGCACAGCTGCTCTAGGGGTACACGACGGATCTCAGGCTCTGGCCTCTCAGGCATCTGCTGCTCCAAGTTTTGCGTAAAGAGCTTGTAGCATCTGCCCTCCTGAACTCGACCAGCTCGACCCCGTCGCTGCTTGCAAGCTGCGCGCGAGGCCCATGTCTCCTCGAGCTTCCGCATGTTGTTTTGCACGTCAAAGCTGGTTTCCTTGACTTTTCCGGTATCAATCACCACGAGAATATCGTCGATGGTGATGGACGTCTCGGCCACGTTGGTTGCAACCACGACTTTTCGCTTTCCGGGCGGAGTGCCTCCAAATACTCTCTTCTGCTCGCGCGTTTCGAGTGAAGCGTGCAAGGGTAGGACGTGGAGCGAGCTGACTGCTTTTAGCGTACGGCAACACTGGTTGATCTCGCCGACTCCAGGGAGGAAGATCAGGATGCCGCCAGCCTTCTTCTCGTACGATAGCTCATAGTCAATGGCTTCGACAGCGTCAACAATCAGACTGTAGTTGATTCGGTGACCCATCTTCTGGATAACCTTGCCCATGGTTTCGTCGGCAATGTATCCAACGTCGGACTTGTCAATGCCGTATCCCGTCATCCGGATGACATCGTCCAGGTAGTATTCATCCACAGGGAATGTTCGGCCCTCAATCTCAACTGTGCCCACGCTGAGTCCTTCAGAGGCAAAGTAGCTCTTGAAGGTTGCCGCGTCAAGCGTGGCAGACATGAGAATGAGCTTCAGCATGTCCTTCTTGGCCTTCATGACTTCGCGGATGAGGTTCAGCAAGAAGTCGGTGTCGAGACTTCGCTCGTGAACCTCGTCAATCACCACATGACTGACATCCGCCAGAGACGCCACCACGTCCTCTACCCGACCTCCCGAGGTCTGCAGACGTCGGAGCAAAACACCAGTCGTGACAAAGGTGATCCTGGTATCCTTTGATCTGCGAGACTCACCACGGATAGCATATCCCACCTCGTCGCCGACCCGTGAACATCGTTCTTCTGCCACACGGTCCGCAAGTCCCAAGGCCGAGATTCGTCGTGGCTGCGTAACAATCATGTTTGCACAATCACCAAGGCCCTGCGCGTACAAGTCGTCCAGAATAAACTGCATAGACTGCGTGGATTTTCCCGAACCTGTCTCTCCACTGATGATGGTGACGTGATTGCTCCGAACGGTTCCAATAATGGCCTCCCGCATCCTCCACGCCGGCAGCTTCTGACGCTTTGAGATCATTTCCTTTAACGATGGAGACTCTTGTCGTCGCATCCATTGCTCCCTGGCACGTTGATCCTTGATCCACTTAATGGCCTTGGGAGCACGGGACGGCCGTTTCTTCTGCGCAATAGCTGCGACAGGCTTGAACTCGGCTGCTGCTGAAGAAACGGCCGAGATATCTAGGATCTTGCCGGGGTTTTCGATGATGCCATTGATGTTCTGCTGAATCCAGTCCATAGCTAGGTAGATCTTCATCGGCTCATCTCGCAACGACTCTTCGATATGCTCGAGTGCCTTTCTGATGATGCTGAGCTTGATGTAGGACGGTAGGTTGGCGACGATGGACAATATCAAGTTTGAGGGGTATGTTGCCGGCCTGCGGATTTGTAGGGATGCATCCAGGGTCTGCTGTCCATTCTTTACCGAGTCCATCTTGATGCGAATGACGTTGTTGCCTTCGCGTTCAAAGCCGTCGCCGTACATGGCCTCGAGGCTGCCAACCTCTTCCTCCCACTGTTCTTCAGGGGAGCCCAGATCTAGGAAATCAGAATCGTCAGAGGACGTGGGATCGCTTGAGAAGAGTAAGTTTTGCAGTGTCTCAGCTGCCTTGTCCTCATCTCCGCCTTGTTCGTCAAGCACTCTCGTAGCCAGCTCGAGAGAGTACCCTGACTGCGCCAGGCGCTTGATGATGCCCTCCCTCCTCAGATTGGTTGCACCGACAGAGATGCCGGCCGAGTAACTCTCTGGCAACGCCCAACGGGGCAGGTCGTCTTCGGGGACGTGGATGAGCAGCCACTCAAGGGTCTCTTCTCGGTCCTTGCAGTATTCCACCGCTTCTTCCACGTGGCTCCGTCGGAAATCAAGCTTGCTTAGTTCCGTAACGATGGCGTCCTTCTGAGGTTTTGACATGCGGACATCGTTGGGGTTCCATTTAACCCCGGTCCGCAACAGAGTCTCGAGTTGCGCCCTCGTTTTCTTCCCCATCTCGACCTTGGGCGCAGTGGTCCATCCCTTCATGATGTTCGATCGACCCGAGCCATTCCCGGCGTTGTTCATAAGAACCAGACCAGCCGCTCCGGGTAGAGCTGCTGCCTTGGCCTTGGCCGCCTCCATCTCCTTCCTCTTCTTGTCTGCGGCAGCCTTTGCCTCCTGACGCTCCTGGAGTGCCTTGAACGGATCTGCCTCGTACATCCAGGCCTTCCCCTCTTTCAGGTCCTGAGCCTTGAGAGCCTGGAAATCTTTCCACAGCGTCTTGTGGTCCGGTGGAAGAACCATGTGCTTGTTCTGCATGCTACACACCCGAAAGAGGGCATATGTAGCCGCAGCATGCTTGGCTTCCAGAGCGGTCGGTCGCATAATCAGGTGTTTGTGAGTTGCTGGGATTTTGAAAGGGTCGAGCTTGATGAGATCCTGCGTCTTGGGCTCTTTTGCGCTCATTGTCACCCAGACAGAGAAACCGTCTGGGGTCTTCCGGGTGTCATAATCAGGCCTTTCCCATCGCTGCTTCTGGCAGTACTCGCTCAACAGATTGACCGGCAACTTTCCAGTCCATGAGGAGCCTCCGATGAGCTGCTTCACTGTTGGTTTGGGGGGATCTAGAGATGGTGCCTCGGTAGTCGGAGCCCCAGCCTTTTGTCCTTTCTTGCCCTTGCCTTGATCTCTGGTCGTAGAGGCAGGGAGTGGATCAGAAAGATCGATCCCCTGGCTGGCCTTGCCCTTGCCCTTTTTCACCATGATGAGGTTGTGGCCTGGGACTCGTGTTGTTGAAGGGTGGATAATATCGAGATCGCACGGCTGTTGGTGGAGCTCTACGTAAAGCAGGTAATCATCCACCAGACAGGGCTTTCACTGTCTAACAAGGAGGAAAACGGCTGCGATATTACAACGAGCCCCTGCGGCCTGTATATCCTAGATTACGACAAGGCTCTCTGTTGACTTTGTTTCCGTTTAGGATTTGTGTGAGATTTCGTGCATGTCACTCACTGCCTGGAAACCGGCAAAATTTGTAGCCAAGCTCCGCACTGTACGACATGGGCAAGCCACGGTACGCTATACAGTGCGAATTCAAGCCCAGTTGACCAACTTCCCCACCAAGTGGCCTGTAGGCCCTGTAGTTAGACGTCCTTCACCCCAGGACCATCTTCAATCAGGATGAATTCTTATCAAAGTGGTTGTCAACCTATCAACTTGGTAACTTGGGGCCTGCATCATAGCACTGGCACCAGTCTACACATCGCATAGGGACTAAAGCACGAGCTAACATGACCGGACACATCGCACGTCGTCACATACAAACACCATCATGGTGAGGGGCAAAAGCTCCTTATTTTTTGTTGGCTACGGCTTGGCTACTTGGGAACCAGATACACCGCCACTTGGCAGTGCATCAACCGCAGTCGCAGGCTTCGCCATCTCAGGAGCCTCGATGCACTAGCATGGGCTCCCAATTGCAGTAGTCCTCGAATGATGTTGCCAGACTCGGTTCGGCGGTAGTTTTGCCCGAGTCCATGTGCCCGAACACCACCCATCATGATGTCCCTCGGCGTACACGCATCGACTCGTTGACTTTCACTACTTCTCCTTTTCTCCTCGTCGAGATACGAAGTGCCTCCGCTGCTTTCGCACTCGCCTTACTTCTTCTCTCAGGCTGGAGCTTTCAAGCTACCATAGGGCCTGTATATTGCAGGGATAATACTCCTCCCTCGCATTCCAGATACATTAAAAAGACGTGGTTGTGGTGTGATATCATGGGGAA
>JABEYC010000183.1:0-42624 GCA_013266195.1 Fusarium zealandicum | reverse complement strand
AGGCGGAGGAGGCGGCATGGTAGTCTTGAGTTACGGCCGTGACGATGTCGGAGCCGGTATTGGTGTTGGCGATATGGTGTCGTTCGATATGATGGACAGGCCGTTCAGACTCGTCGGCGTCGTCGGGCGTCGTCGCAGGTGTAGTTCGAACGGGCACAAAACGGACAAGGCCTCGGTTGTCCTAGGCTGCCGGGAGGTTCTGTTATATGTGTGTTCAGAAGGCAGCAGCCAAAGTTGGAGGGGTAGTGGAAAAAAGAAGGTCAAAGCTGATGCTCTAGGTTGCTGAGTCGTCGGTGATACCCAAAGAACGGCAGGAGCCAATGTTTCGTCATGGCCAACGCTTACTCTGCAAAGGGGGCCCAGCCTGCAGCGCCCGACCACTAAAGATGACGCCTGTGGTTTAGCGCACCTGTCACTATAAACCAGCGCCCAACTCCGTCCACGGGTGGGCTTTAGGTACTTTATCCAATGATGGATCTACAAATTTTCTACTTTTTTATGGGACTATACTCTGATTCTGCAAGGGAATGAACGGATGTTCCTCTCAACTAAGACCTCTTCTTCCGGCTATCGTCAGGCACCCGCTGGTGAAAGATACATTACTTAACTTGTAGGCTGCCAGTTAGAAGGTTCAGTAGCCTTCAGGCATTAGCGGACAGCCAATAAGAAGAAGCAATAAAGTAAAGTGGATACTCTCTATTCCTCGTTCGTCAATTGGCTTCTGATTGGCAACGATTTTCGACGTCGGAAATCTGAAAGTCAGGTCCTAGAAGCCCTCGACAGCGAACGACAGAGACAGGCAGGCCCTTCGTTTTGAAGGCTGGCGAGGCTCAATTGGGGCTCAATCAACGACCAGATCTCTCGAATCACCTCGGAATCTTACCAGAAACCTCGAAAATGCGACGAGCCAGCCCACGGCAGATCGGCAACATCTGCCATCGATGCGCCTCTCCGCCGATACATACAGTCACCAGCCAACCCTTCATCAGCGGTGGTCTGCTATCTAGTGTTCGCCATGTCCGGAAATCTACATTCAAGGCCACGGGCGCGCGATGGGTCGCTACCTCGTCTCCGTATCCCGATCTCAACATCGAGCCAGCCAACGCCGCAAGCGTCCCGAGGCAGCTGATGGACCCAGTAGAACTGGCAAAGATTGTCGAGGAAACCAGGGACAAGTTTCTCGCGACGGATGGTATTCCAGCAAAGCAGCTGACGACGGCGGCCCTGGAAACATGCCTCAAGGCCGCTGAGGCCCTTCAGCCCCAGGTCCGGAGGGCCGAGGCCCAATCGCGAGCATCAACCTCCAAGCTCATGGCTCTGGGCGCAGAGAGAACCGGCAGCAGGCCGACAACGATGGATGCGCAGCTGGCGGAAAGCATCAGCAAGATCTCGCACTCGGCTTATACCATCATCTCACAACCCAATGTCGAGATGACCCCCAGCTTCCTCGAGCTCTACGTCGTTATCCAGGCCGCACTAGGTCGACCCGAATCTCTCCCCACCGTCCTCGGCATGTTTGCAACCAAGGCAAAGCCCGTGGTCAAGAACGGAATCGTTCAATACGTGGCCTCAAAACCCGGCTCCGCGGTAAAGGCCATCCAGGAGGACATCGCCGACATGGCCCTGCACACTGCCATCGAAGCCAAGAACCTGGATTGCGCCTTGGGCATCGTCGAGGCTTCGGTCGGCCTTCCTGCCTTCAAGCGGCAGAAGCTTCTCAAGCACGCCACTACTCCCGCCATCGCCCTCACCTCACTCCCCTTTGGCATCTTTGGCCTGGCATCTGCCTATGCCGCCTACTGGCAAAACACCATGGACGTGACGACGGCGACGGGAATCGGCGTCGCTGGTATCTCGGGCTACTTCATGGTTGTCGGCTCGATGGGTATGATTGCCAAGCTGAGCAACAAGGACCAGATGAAGCGCGTGACGTGGGCGCCCGGCACGCCGCTGCGTTCCCGATGGCTGAGGGAAGAGGAGCGAGCCGCCATGGACAAGATTGCTTGCGCGTGGGGATTCAAGGAGCCCTGGAGGCACGGAGAGGAGTCTGGGCCTGAGTGGGAGGGCCTCAAGGAGTATATGGGCTACCGGCAGATGATTCTTGACCGAGTCGAGTTTATGGAGGGCATGAGCTAGATTCCCCTTTGCGCGCTCTGATGTATATCAATGTTGTATAATAAAGACGTTCGCTTGTTCACACAAGGCTAATATCTAAAGTGGTTTTGTTGATGCGCGTCCAATCAAAGATTTCAACGACATGTGGGCAAACAAGTACAAACTATAGTTGTGCGTTTTTGTTCAGAAAAGTTGTTTGATGTACATGTTTTCCCCTGAAAAAGAATGATAGGGTTTATTAGGAATATGAAATCCCATGTCTCAATGGCCGAGACAAGCGATGGCCTCGACTCCAGTTCCACCGAGGCAATACGGATAATACCATTCCTGACGAGCAGCAGTTGCCTGCCTTCACCCAAGAAATGCAGCCAGGATCACTAGTCATTATCTAGTAGTCGTCAACCGTGCCCCATGTAAGATCCCAATCCTTATAGTTTGGCCTGTATAGCGTAGCGGGCCACAGTTTCACAGCTGGAATGCTATCCCCACTATGAGGATGGCAAGTAATCAATAGATTGGTAGGTAGGAGCCAAGGTTGGCGTATAAGCCTTTCTTCCCCTTTTTGAATTTCCATGTCTTGTTCTTTTATCTGTCGAGGTCTCTCTTTCAGTTATCTTGCCTATCGCTGCTGGTCCTCCCGAAGCTGTCGCCAGCTGAGCAACTCCTTGCATCACTCTATCCAGCGACCAACACCATGAGGCTCTCGTTACTCTCGATACTTTCAACGGGCCTCTTCTGTGCTGGACTAGTCTCTGCGCAAGATAGAGGCGTCATCTACGACGGAGAAGTCCCCGAGGAGCTCAATGGCTTCAACTATACATATCCCTGGCCCGTGAAGCTCTTCCGGTTCAACAGCCAGCTTCAAGAGCTGGAGATGGCATTCATGGATATTCTACCTAGAGGCGAATCTAACGGCAAGACAGTCATTTTGCTCCATGGAAAGAACTTTTGCGGTCCTACCTGGCACGTAACCATCCAGGAGCTACATCGAAAGGGATACCGAGTCATTGTGCCCGACCAGATCGGCTTCTGCAAGAGCTCCAAGCCCTCGTCATATCAGTTTAGTCTCCAACAACTGGCCTGGAACACGTGCGGACTCTTGGATGCCCTAGATGTGGGCAACGTCACCGTCATTGGACATTCTCTGGGCGGTATGCTTGCGGCGCGGTACAGCCTCCAGTATGCCGAGTCAGTGGACGAGATGGTCATGATTGGCCCCGTGGGCATGGAAGACTACGTCAAGAAAGGCGTGCCTAATCCGAGCTTCGACAGCCTCGCTGAAGCTGAAAGGGCCTTGAGCTACGACTCGATACGGGAATACGAGCAAGCGACATACTACGTCGGCGAGTGGAAGGATAGCTACGACACGTGGGTTAGCATGCTCATCGACATCTACAACGGCTCAGAGCGCGAGAACTATGTCAGAAACCAAGCGCAGATTGTCGAAATGGTATTATCACAGCCTATTGTGCATCAGCTCAAGGATATCAAGGTGCGGACTCTGGTGATGGTTGGAACAGAGGACAACGCGGCCATCGGAGGGCAGTGGGCGTCTCCTATTGTCGCTGAGAAACTCGGCCACTTTGAGATTCTCGGCCGCGAGATTACCGATATCATTCCCAACAGCGATCTCATCGAATTTCCCGGCCTCGGCCATGCACCGCAAATTTCGGACCCGTGGCCGTTTCACTGGAAGTTGATGGGGTGGCTTTCTTCTGAAAAGAGGAGAGACTTTCACTCTGATGACTTGTACTCTGAAGAGCTATGATGGAGTAGGAGTTATTAGGTTGGTTTAGCCATATAGAAATAACTTGTGAATTATATCCAAAGGTTATCGGACCATTACGCGATACCTCACCAAGTTAAGCACTCTGCAGTCAATCATCTACTAGACACCCACATAAACACGCCCTTGTACTTTATACATCTGCTAATCTGGTATTTATAGCAGTCCACATTGTTCAAACACTCTTAACAACAATGACTGTGAATTGCACGAATCACTGCCGGCTATCCGGGGTCTATGCCGCCTTGTAAGTGCCAGCGGCCGAACCGAGAGCTGTTTGCTAGCTACTAGGCAACTGGCCATTCACGAAGCCCTCAAACAATAGAATCAAACGGCGTCAATAAGCAAACGGTAACAAAAGACTAAGGTATCTTTAGTTCTTCCCCTTCTTTCTCTCCCTGCATCTCTCTTCCCACAACACCAGCCAGAGTCGCTACACCAAGTGATTGCTCTGGACCAAACACCCTCAACCAGATCTGCCATCTGCTTACTCAAGTAAACAATATTCGACAGTCTTTCTGACTGTTTTGCCAATCTTTTATCACATCAGCTGTATCTCAGACGTTGCTGCCAAGGTACGTCAACAACAAGCCGTTGCTCCGTCTCTGGCCTCAGCATCACATATAGCTAACATGTTCACCAAGCTACATTCTAGACCATGGAGTCTGCAGAGCTGGATCATGAGCAAGATGAGACTAGCCCCTGTACCCAAGGAAAGAAGCACGACATCGACTCGGTGGCAGCCTCTTCACCCCCCGCTGAGAAGCGCACCAAAAGCGAGTCATCCGCTCCCCTGAGAAAGGCACGCAGTGTGAACATCACCGCTCCCACCCCTCACCGAGGCCCCAACCTACTTGTAGAGCGGGCTGCGTATGCCGCAGCCGCTAAACGTGGCCGTTCTCCAATGCGCAAGCCCAATGTTATGCTCGCCGAGACCCTCATCAAGGACATCCCCACGACCGAGTATCGCGTGTTCCTATACAACGAGCTGGATGCCGCCGACCCAGGGATCCTCCCAAAGAAGAGAAAGCCCATCTTCACCCCCGGGTTCCAGAACCGCTTCTTCCCCAAGGGCACCGACGAGTGGGAGAACTGGAACCACTACCACGTCGTCCTCCACGGCGACAAACCCGTGGGCAAAGACGAGACCAAGGACGTCACAGTCAAGCTTGGATATGGCGGCCCTGCTCGGGATCGCGGCACTTTGTACAATCAACTCCGCCGATTTGACGATGTAGTCGTGGATCTCGCAACTCCTTACAAGAGCACCACGTGCATCACCCTCAAGTTCGACCTCGACCACGCCTTTGACTTTGAGGTGGACTATTCGATGGAGCAGCCAGCAAGAGTAGCCGGTCTGTCGCGGTTCACCAGGCCTCTGTTTGATAAGGAATACTACGATACCTTTCGCCTCGAGGTCTGGCAGAAGGACCGGCTGGACGACCACGTCTGCCTCAGTCTTCGCTTTGTCGAGAAGCAGTCCCTGAAGGCCTCGCGCCCCAGCTGCACTCAGTCGCGTCTGTTCAACATCATCAGCGTCTCCCTCGAAGATGTCGACCTTGAGGAGACCGAGGATGGAGAGATCTTCAACTACACGTACCGTGTCAAGCTGGAGCACCCAAAGGCAGCCAACTCTTGAGGCTGTCAATGACGAGCATGTGGCGGTGGAATACCCGAGGGAAACTGAGTCAGAGCTATGGTAGCATAGTTGGTAGGACAAAAGACTACTAGGTACCTTGGGTAGACAAAAGTGTTCTCTTGTACAACCCTGTACGGTTTGCCTCTTACTGAATAACAGCCACCGCACGAGATTCCAAAAAGTGTCACGTCCGGACTTGCTCCTCCGGCCTGTCATCTATTATTATCGTCCTTTTTCCAATATAACCAAGCCCGACAGACTGGTTCTCGTGCCCCAGCGTGTTCCCCCTGGAGGCTTTCACAGAACACTCCTTTCACCCACCAGAACACACAAGAAACCGCATTCACACTCGCGCGTTCAACACTCGCCATGTTCAGCGAAACAATGCCATTGTCCGACCAATCGAACATCCCCGGCGCGCAACACGAGGCCTGCTATCGTCCCCTCAGATAGAAGCATATATACCCGCGCGCGATGCCGCTCTTCCCAGGTCCAACTCTGTCTGCCCCCAAAGACACAAGCGCCCTCTCGAGAAGCTCTCCCTCCAACCCCAGCAAGTAAAGTAACGTAGCCTGTGCGACGGCATAGATTCTCGTGATCGGATTTCCCGACTCAACCAACTACCGAGCATTTCACAAGTTTCTCGGACAAGCAACGATAACTGGTCCCGCTTTAAGAGAGGTGAGTTGGCAGAAACCCCCTTTGTGAGAACTAACAAGAGGTGTGTAGTATAAGAGCAGATCGCAATGTCCCATCGGCGAGGATCCAGCACGTCTGGGGCTGCCCAGCGTCGCAGTAGAGACTCGCAGCATCGTCGAGGCAATTCGGCAAGCAATAACCCTAGCAATGCTGTTCGGGACGCCTTCACCAGCGGAATCACTTATACACCCGGCTCCGTTCGCCCTGGAGCGCACTACACGAACGACTCTTTTACCCAAGAGCCCGATTCATTGAACGGGTACGGCAACGACGGAACCAATCTCGGAGACTCGTATCAAGATCCTCGTGCTGCTAGCTCATATCCCGGAGACGACACTTACACGAGAGGCAGCTCCTACACCAGCGGGAATGCATATACAGCGGGAAGATATCCAAATGTCCAAGGCGGCTCTCGTGACCCTGACTACTATAGTCGAAGCTCATACCCGACCTATCCAGGAGGACCCAACCTTCGTCAGACATATCCGCCAGATCACTACGACACCGCTGGAAACTACGTCGGCCCTCATCCTACTACTTCTCCCTCCGTCGAATCAGGCTTCGTCCAGTTTCCCCCTTTCCTCGAACGCGAACGCGAACGCGCGCCCTCACCAGAGCCCAGCGCGGCAGAACAGCCAGAACATGATTTCCAGCCTCCTCGGCGGACGTTCTCGGCTCAACTAGTCAACGGGGTCCGCAGCCTCTTCAACTCGGAACCGCCCCCTGAGGAATCAGAGTTCCCTCCTCAACCT
The DNA here is from genome assembly GCA_013266195.1 of Fusarium zealandicum. Lineage (NCBI taxonomy): Eukaryota > Fungi > Ascomycota > Sordariomycetes > Hypocreales > Nectriaceae > Fusarium > Fusarium zealandicum. Next base: position 35,633 of record JABEYC010000183.1, on the reverse strand, counting down.
CGTCGGACCGGCGTATACCTCTTCTGCCGGCACTACCTTGTCGATGCGTGCGGGTGTATCACGCCCTTGGAGGCCAACGAGCCGGGAGACTATTGTCAGAGATGCTGGGAAGGGCGTTGCAATGGGCCTCGACCGCCCGGTTCGAGATTGCGGAGGACTCTATGGTAAGGAAATGAGTTGGTGTCCAAGGTTTATATGGATACATATCCAAGTAGGGGGCATGTACACGACTGGCTGGCCCAAATGTTGAACCTTTGCTTCGTAATCATATAGCTAGCATCATGGCACCAGAGTGGAAAGATACCAAAGGACAAGAGACAGAACCACAAATGGACATGGTTTCGCACATATTTCAAGTCAAGTGACCATGTTCTATTTAGTTGAGCTGCAGTAAACTAACCTCCAACCCATTTGAGAAATATTTTCTTTTTACCATCGCCAAACCAGCAACACGGATATAATGCTGAAAACAAAGATAAGGAAATCAGCAAACTAGACTCCAGCTGCAATGCATTCCCTCCAGACGCCGGGCTTATACACCAGAGATTCCATCTCCATTCTTACAACTATATTTGCACAATGCTCCATTCCCGTGCCATCATGCTGCTGTGACTCGTCTGACCCACAGAGACGACGACTCATAGTTTCCCTCTCTTTCAAGACGCTTGTTGGCCCGGTAGAGCTTCAAGCCCAAGTCGTGCTCCTCTCGTTGAATCTCTGCGAGATCCTCTCTGAGGCCGTCGACCTTCTTCTTCTCGACCTCGCGCTTCCGCACTACATCGGTGCTCGCCAGGAGGTTGTCGGTGGGCATCAACTCCGTCATCTGCTTAATACTCCTGTTGATGTTCATTCGCTGGTGAGTCAGGTCGTCGAGTCGGGCGGTGAGGTATGCAACGCGGTCATTCGCTGATTGCATCTCAGGTGGTGCAGGCGGAAGCGCCTTGTCGGTCGAGAGGGTCGACACGGGACGCTCAGCATTGGTTCGACGGAGGCCTATTCCGTCAGGCCCTCCACGCGAGCTAGAGAGTGTAGCGGATTGCATCGAGATCACAATGGGATCATCCGAGGGAGCCTTGGAACTCTCGTCTCCAGGAACTGGCCTCCTACGGTCCATCACGGAGGGAAGTTGCTTTGGTGCACTCGGCATAGGAGGTCGATTTTCTTGATCAAACAAGCCGGGTGTATCCGGAACGGTCGTGTTGCAGGTAGTAACGCTGAAACGAGAAGGGGGCTGCACCCATGGGTCTTCAGGTGCAAATAGGCTCGTTGGCTCGACGGCGCTGAGAAGGGGTATCTGACCGGTAACAGTTTGATCGGTCAGGGCAGAGTAGACTGAGCTCGAATACGAAGCATACGAAGCGTGAGATGTGTGGGTTGAGGGTGATGGCTTCCTTTTAATAGCTTTATGCTGGTCAGGCATCATGTTCGGAGTGAGCAGGGGCGCGGTATGAGTTGACCGTGTCTCAGGCGGGGAGCTAGAGTAAGGAGGGCTAGGACAAGCGTGTGAACTAGTGGCTCGTGATTGCGGCTCGGGGGATGGTGTTTTGTAAGCGTCCTTGAGCTTCTGGTTGGATCGCGAGGGTAGCAGTCTTCGGACTGTAGCGGCTGCTCCAGTAGAAGCTTCAGGGGAAACACCACCACTGCGTCCAATACGCTTGCTGACCATACGTTGCAAGTTGAGCGGTGCAACTGAAGGATCATCATGGACAGGATCAACCAAAGGCGCGCGTCCACTTGCTCCGTTCCACGGGGGCCGCCTCTCAACTGGATCGGGTTTCCCTCTAGCAAGCTTTCGTATCCTCTGACCAAAAGACGACGGAGGGTTGCCTGAGCGATGAGCCTGCGGTCCAGTAACGATAGTGGTGAGTCCAAAGGCTGGCTGAGCTTTTTCATATGAGCGAGGCTGAGCCTCATCAGCTTCCCATAGGTGATTTACAGGATTACTCTGGTTGTTGAGATTGTCGGTTGACTTGACCTCTCGAATTGACCAAGGCTGACGGTCCTGGTCTCGTGGCTTCTCGCGGTGCATAGTCGGTATATGACTGCGAGGGTGTTCTTGAGACTGCTGTTGGGAGGTAGGTGTATCACGAGCACCGCGAATAAGCTCTAGTTGAGACATATCGGGACCGTCGTCGATTGGTGAGACATCTTCAGAGTTTGGCCTGCAAGCAAGACATTGGATCAGCAACCGGGTTCTGAAGCGAAACCACCTCATGTTGCGGACGTAGAACAGTAGGTCGAGACAAGCAGAGAAGATCAAGGTTAGAAGCAATGTCCTGTCCTATCGTGTCCTGGGAAAGTGCGGGAAACGACCAGGCCTCTAAAAGACCGAGAGATTTCAAAACGATCAAGAAAACTAATCAAGAAACGCGCGATGGCACCAAAAACCAGAGCAGACAGTTGAGAAGAGAACTCACCCGTATCGTGCAGGATCAAGCTCGGGAGAGCTGGGCGGGGAGATTTCCAGGGCTATAGGACGGCCGTACATGTCTTTGGCAGGCGCCCTGGAGCGAGAATATTTGGAGGGTTTGCGATGATGACGGGAGTGGCGGCTGCTATCGTCTCGGTCGCCGTAGACAGAGGAAGAAGGACGCCAGGGAGCGTCGTCGTCAGGCTGAAGTCGTCGTGGGTTTCGGGGAGGAGCCTGTACTTGGAGATCGTCTGAGTCGAGGGGAGGGGAGCTGCGAACCAGGTGTCAGCCAGGCGCAAACAATCCAATACTGCTTCCCAGCGTAGAGCAGGTACCAAACATCAACGAAAAAGGCGTCCTGGTGGCAAAAAGAAAAGTAAACAATGTCCAGTGAACACAAGAAAAGCGAGGAGGATGAACGGTCCCAGGTTCACGGGTGCACCCTGTCCTGTCAAAGTCCGTGCTAACCCACAGAATCCACGCGATCCTGCGCCATGTACTGCAGGAATGCACAAGTATCTATTAGAGCATGTGCGTTGCATGAACACTTGACAACTCTCAGGGACCTAGGTTTAGGGCTCATTGGATGCCAGTGGAGAGCATTGATGCCTTCATCTTGTTGCCGCACATGGTAGGACGAGGCGTTCAGTTGGAGTACTGCTGCGCCCGCGTAGTCCTTGTCGTCCAAGCGTTTTGGCTGGGTGTCCCATGTCATGATGGGATTGCTGCGCCAGCAAGACGCGGCACCTGCCTATCATCTGGGCTGTTCGGGCATACACAAGATGAGGTGTACATGGCGGAGAAGACAAGAAACAAAGAGATCTTGTCACTTACAGTTGACGTGGGCCAGAGACATCTGGTTGCGGTACCGTCTTGCCACGGCGAATCTCGTACCTGGACGGGCCGTTTTGGATGCCGAGCCCGTTGAGACGGTTATCAAAGTCGGTTTGCCAATAAGCCTGTTTGTGATTGTCGCTGTCGTTGTTGCTGTCACGCGAACCGTTCCGACTGCTGTTGGCGCTGGTAGACGACGATTTTAGAGGGAGCGAAAGCGGATTCGTTTGGGTGCAAAGAAACGGCCGCTTCTTGAGCTCTGGAGGTGGCAGTTGATGAGCACTGGGGCCCGTGGTGGTTTTCAAGCTGTCCCACATGGCGGGCATCCTTTCGTGACAGTGACTGACTGCCCTGGGTGGAGTCTAGGTTCCGAGTTCCCTTGATCGCAGTGCGTTACGGCTGACAACAGAGAGTGTCTCGTGGGCGCCGCTAGGTGGTTATTTTTGGGTAAGGAGCTCTCATCACAGGTCGGCGATGCACTCGCAGCGGCTGACACAGCCAGGGAGTCAGCGTCAGCAGCAGGGACCGGTTGATCTTGAGGTGTCGGCCAGGATGGAGCCAAGCGGGCCCGGGCAGAGCGTGGCGGAGGTCGGTTTCTACAGTCCAGGTCGAGTTTCGTCGAGTAAAGGATCGGATGGATGTAACAAGGAAAAGAAAATGAACGGTGGCTGTATGCTGTAGGCGCGAGTCCAGCTCTGGGCCAGGAATGAATGAATGGAAGGAATAATACAGCAAAGCCAAAGAACAAGAGAACAAGAGAACGAAATCACGAGGGAGCAGCTTCCTTGACAACAAGGAGCAGCCTGCCCTGGGGTTCTTTAATGATTAAAATCAAACTTGACCAGAAGAAGTACGACGCTGGCCGTTGGCCCGTGGTGTCTCATTAATTTAAGGCCTGGTGCTTGCTCCGCGCAGCAACAACCAACAGATCTGGGCCTCTTGATCAAATGAGACGGGGATCAGACCCATCGACGGCTTCTTGTAGCCCCGGCTGGCCAACCGTACGACCCGGAATCTATTGACTCTAGACATGAGCCTACCGTATTCAATCAGCGGCTCCACGGCAGGGTCTGGCCAGATCTGTCAATAACACTGTCGGCTGGCTCTCAATGTTGAAGGGGCGGGCGCCAAAATCAACAACGCCAAGCGCTGTGGCAGCATTGTGGCAACCCGAGTCTGGCGATGCAGGATGACTGGCTTGCATGAGCTGACTTTGGCTGCTCGTACAATTGTCAGGCGCCGAGTCCGTTGTGAGACAAGGGTCGTTTTCAGACTCATTTTCAGACTCAGATACCTGGCCTCGTTCAACAAGTAGATGATGTTTGGCGTGAATATGTCTTCTTGCCTTGGTCTAAATTAGAGCGTAATTGGTACATGAGGCAGTTTAAGTTCCAGTGACTGACTGAGGTGAGATCCAAATTGGCTTGATTAATTAGGGTCCATATCGTAAAACGGGCACGAACATCTCGTCATGGATAATTGCTACTAACTACTTCCATATCTTATTACGTAGTATGTACGCAGAGAAACTCAAAGGCTCAACACAAGTCTAGACGGGATGTTCGAGATGATCGTCCTCTCAAAGCTTCCGCTAATTACCCAGCTTTAGCTTCTGTACCTGCCTTGACGCGCGCCACTGCTATAAGTTTGCAGTGGGCTGTTTCAGACCTCTCAGGGGCCCAGTATGAAACTTGGGGCTAGGTGCACCCGTTGCTCCTTCTTTCCATAGGACGACACGGAGTGGAACCGTGGGCCCGTGGAAACAACCGCTGGCTCGGCTCCTGCCATCCCGTCCACAGACGCTGACGGATCATCGAGTCGGATCGCTCTAAAACATCAACCTTGCCTAGGTATTGCTACCGAGGCTAAACTCCCTTTGCTCTTCTCCGTCCTCCCCTTACAACGTCGGTGATGGCATCTTCCCCTTCTCCTAGCCCTACAATCGACCCTGATTCTGGCCCCTGCTGCCTGCCCTGGCGCTCTCATCTTATCCCATGTCATCATTTGCCGTATCTGCGGCGGCCACCGTAGCTACCGTTCTGTTGCCAGCGCTTCTGGGGAAAAGATCAGGAGACTCTCTTTGACTTTTGCTCTCCTAGCCCCTGCAGATTTGTTTGGCTTGGGCCGGCAGACGACTGTTGCACTCGGGACGATCCTGTCTCCTCCCTACCCGATTGTCTTAATAGTGAGGAAACATCGGTCAAATGTCAGCTTGCGCTGTCAAGGATGGCTTCGAGCGTAACATTCAATCGAGGAACAAGGCCAAATAACGAGAAACGCTGCAAGGGTTGCAATGGTCTTCGTTCGCTTATCAAAATAGCACCGGAATTTCGCTGCCAGGTATGGAGATCCCGACGAAAGAAAGCGAGATATTGTCTTACTGCCATTCCTGCAGAATCGTGTCCCCCTGTTTGATTTGAGCGGCTTCAAGTCCATAAGCCCAGAGGCCTTTCCTGCTGGCCCCGTCTCTTGCTTCCCTTCCGGTCTCGAGCTCATCTGTACCGTTCAGATAAAGCAGCTTCCCCGCCGGCACATCAACCTCGAAGCAAAGGCGGACCGCATCTCCTGCGCTCTTCCACATTGGGCGCATTGATCCATTAGGACTGAATTTCACAGCAAAGGAAGCAAATGTCGGGAGGAGCCACTTGATCATGACAACCCTGAGCAGAAACCCACCTCGCCGAGTGAGGTCGGAACTCATAGCGCCGGGGTCCAGCCCAACTACCGAGATTTGGGACAAGGCTGGATCTCTAGCAAGACGGCCCGCTAGTTCGTGCCTGCAACCGTCAGTTGGTGTCTAGAAAGCGTTGAAGCGCTGTTGAACTTACATGAGCATCACGGCGCAGAGTTTGCTTGCTCCGTATCGTCGAAATCCCGTCCACCATCCTCCACCAGAGTCAGGTCTGCTCCACTTGCCCTTGGCGAGCTCCTCTGCTCCTGGAAACAGCGTATCAAAGCCTTTATACGGTCCGCCATTGATTTTGTTATGTTCATCATCGATGCTGCAGAGCATGTCAATTACTGCTGGGCTGATTCGGTATAAAAAAAAAAGCCTACTCGTGAGCCCAGCTACCAAGAACAAGAATCCGACCTGTCTCCTTGTCCATGCTCTGGAGGAGGAGTAGGGCCAATAACTGGTTTGCAAGATAGTTCACTTGCCAAGTGGTCTCGTAACCGTCTTCCGTCATGTTCTATCAATGTAAACACGCTTCATACCCAGAGACAGAAACTCTACTCACAATATCCTCGTGGTCTTGATAAGCTGCGTTCAGGATGAGCACCTTGATCCGAGGCAACTCTCCAGCGGCAACACGGCGGTTGATCTCAGCAGCCGCTTTGCGGATACTGGCCAAGGAGCCAAGATCAAGGTCCACGGTATCATGGTTATGCGACTCTGGGGCGGCACTCAAGATATCCTTGAGCTGCTTGGCATTTGCTGCTTTCCGTACCGTATAGACGCCTGTGTAGTTGCTTGCTAATTCGGGCTTGCTAATGATATCGGCGACAATGGCGGAGCCAAGACCTCCGTTGGCGCCAGTCAGAAGCACAGTTCCTTTGGAAGATGTCATTTCGAGACTCGGGTGTTTAGCGGAAGAGAAGCGATGAAAAAGAATGAGACTGATTTGACTCCCTCAAAGACGGAACTGCTTCACTTATACCAATCTCATCGGGGTTGGATCTTACACGCCCCGCTTCTCTTAGTGATAGACTCAAACTACACTAACAAGCACCGATATCACGCTGACATACTACGTAGTAGGCTAAAGACAGTCTCACACTGGTCCCTCTCTCTTCCTTGTTCTTGGTTACAATCACCCGTCCATTGGAGATAACCACCTCAATTAAGGGTGCCCGGATCAACCAGCGCACTTCCTGAGCAATGGCTGCTACACTACGTAGATAGGTCTCGAGCAATGTCACTAGAGCTATCGCAATGACTCGAGCTGATAAGGAAAGTCATTTGCATGCTCGATTCACGGTACGTATAGATAAAGACGATGTAAAGATGATTGACTCCTGGGAGCAACGGCTTGTTTAAAGTCCGCACCGGCTATGTATTTGGATGAACTTTGCTAATATATACAAGATAAGAGAAATATCTAGGAAAAAGCAGCATGTAGGCACAGACAGGAAGAAAAGCAGCGCATCTGCTTAGTGGAAGAGCTCAACCGCATCAACGATAAAGTTAGGGTTCAGGTAGGTGTCGCCAGAGCTTCCAGAGATGACTTCAATAGTGATAGTGTTGGAGCCCTTCTTGAGCGTTCCGGCAGGAATAACAGCATCGTACACCTCACCACGGCCGCGGTACGCACCACGAGTAACACCTCGGGAGTCGACCTTGGTTGGCGCGCCGAAAGCCTTTGTGAAGGCGCTGTTGACGACAACCTGGGGCCGGCCACTTGCAAAGGCCAGGGTGGTGCCGATGCGGAGCGTGGCCGCCCCCGAAATGGCAGAGTCGAGGTTGAACTTGATGGTAACGGGGTTGTTGACAGTCTTGAACAGCGCCATGGGGAAGTCTCCAACAGAGCTCGAGCCGACGGTATATGTCAGGGGGCCCCAGCTCGACATGCGCTTGTCGCTGGGATGCATGCGCAGCTGGTTCTTGGCGTTACGGAAGCCCGTGGGCTGGCCGTCCCAGTCGCCGATGCGGAAGACGGAGGTGTGCTTGCCGGTGGTGATGTCCGAGTTGGCGGCGATGGAGGACGACGCGGTGCCGCCGGCCGAGACGCTCACGCTCTTGGAAGCAACCTGGAGCTCGCCCTGGTAAAGGACCATGGTGTAGGTGCCGGGGACCATGAAGGGGGAGGTGAAGGAACCGGAAGACGAGGTGTAGGTCCAGTACTGGTGGTTGGCGTTGTACCAGTGAACGACGCCCTTGAAGCCAGACTGGACGCCAGAGGCGGTTCCGCTGACACGACCGCGGGCAGAGTCGGCAGTAAAGCCAGAGATGGAGAGCTCGCTGAAGAAGCCAAAGTCAAAGTCACTGGCCTTGGGAACGCCAGAGCGGGAGAAAGAGAGGGCGTACGGGCCGTGGAAGCCCTGGCGGTAGGCCTCGGTCTGCGCGTGGTTCGAGTTCATGTACCAGGTCAGAGCACTAAAGTCGCCGTTGTTGTTGGTGTTGATATCACGGAAGAAAGGACCGCCGGAGCTCTTCTCGTAGGAGCGGGAGGGTTGTGCGACCATGCAGGCGTGGGTGTCGGCGGCGCTGTTGCGGAAGCAGTAGACGTCGTTGTCAATGAAGCGCTCCGACGAGAAGAACTTGGAGCGTGTCTGGCCGTTGACCAGGTACACGTCGGAGCCCTCGATGGCGGAGCCGCCGGATGTGTTGGAGGCATCGCCAAAGGGGTACTCGTCGGGGAGCTTGGAGCGGTCGAGGCGGGTGATGTAGCGCAGCTCGCCGATCTTGGGCTCGGACTTGGTGTCTGTGGCCATGTAGACGATGCTCTGCCCATTCTGGACCACATAGTAGTGGGTGAGGTCAAAGTCGCCGCTCTTGGCGACACAAGTGACCTTGATGTACTTGTCTACGAACGATGGGTTAGTTCTCAAGCTGCAACAGTTTAGTCGTGATCTTTACGCACTGTTGATGGTGGTATGCGAGACGGTGGCTGATCCAAGACCGGACGCGATATGAGAGGTCTGCGACTTGTACTGATACTCTTCGCTGCGGTACTTGATAGAGTTGACGGAGCAGTCGCTGCGGCTGACGGTGATGGAGAAGCCGTTGGAGCTGCCGGAGTCGACTACGAGGTTGTTGCCAGACTGGGTGACTCCAAAGGCTGCCAGGGCCGGGGCGGTGCTCGTCAGGAGGACACCGAGGTACTTGAAGTTGACCATTGTGAATCAAGTCGATATATCCAGATCGAGCACAGCTGATGAGGAATGAAACAGTGCAATAGTAAGGATGAGAAACCGGTAAACAAGAGACAGGACGGGAAACGAATGGAAATTGGAAATAGAGTCAGAGCACACAGAAAGCCATCTCAAGTTCACAATGGCTAGAGGCCCGGTATATACTTCGAGGAGGCATCCGTCACCCGCTTAGCCTCGTGGTCCTGACAAGTCCTGAGATGTATTAGCAGCCCCTTGCCCCATTGGAGGAGAAACCCACAGTGTCGTGCGCCTCAGAGGAATGGTGAAACCAGAGCCTAGACTGCCACATCTTGAAGCGTACGAGCTCAGCGGACAAGGGTCAATCTCACCTACTACACGGTACCGAGCCAGCAGGGGTCAACCTATGCTATGGTGGCGGTGGATATGGGGTAATAGTGACATCGGCTGTCTATAATATCACTTGGGCCCTTTTGGGAGTGGAAGACTACGTGCCGAGTTTCCGGTTCTCATACTCGGCTAGCTCCGTACGCACAACTATCTCGGAGCTCTGGATGGCTTCCTAATATGGTATAATGGTCGATGGGTATTGGTGGGGAATCGAGGGGTCGCGCGTGTTGGATGCAACATGGACATATCGTCGAGGCTTGTTGAACTCAATATCAGACAACTTGAACAGGCGGTCCAATGAATCAAGCTATGATTGTGAGTCTTTATTGTCTTTCGTATCTTGGAGAGACAATGAATGTTCATGGTTGCTGGGTTCTAGGACGAGGGTACATAGACGCATCGGCATCATGATGAAAATCAATATTGAGGTCTTCCTAAAACTACAGGGTCATTCTCACCCCGTTTAACAATGATCAAACGACCTTTAACGTCGTCTCTCTAACTTGGAGTGCCCTTTGTAGTGCTGGCCGACCTATATGGCAATCTTCAAAATGGCCCAAATCCCAAAGACAACCATCAGCGTCGTCCCTTGAACAACGTCCCTCGATCCCACGCTCACACACCCATTTCCGTCCCCGTCATTCCCTCTGTCATCTCCTTGCCCGTCCCCCTGCCCATTCACCGAGCCATCATGCTCAATCCTAAAGTTGAAATCATCAGTGAATCCTCCCGGCGAGCACCTTGTGCCATCCGCCATGGACATCTCCACGCTCCACTGCCCCGACGCGCACCTCTGGAACGAGCTCGTCATGCAGTTCCACTGGCCCTCCGAGTCGCACGCCGCGCCGGCCTGCTCGGCGCGCCGGAGTAATGCGCCGTGTTCTTGCTCGGCGAGCTGTGAAGAAGAAGAAAGTAAAGGTGTTGCCAGGGTCTGCAGAATGAGAGACGAGAAGAGTAGAATGAATGCTGATATTGTGGCCGCTGTGAGCCTGATGGAAGCTGTGAAGCGCATGGTTGGCTGCTTTGAGATGCCGTCTTCCGGGGTAGGATCGGTGGGTTCTTTTGTTCGGACACGGAGCCGGGAGTGTGGGGAAGCGGAGCGAGGCGGAGCGAGGCGGAGCGAAGCGTTAGACTAGACAGCTCCTCCGGCAAAGATTGGCTGTAGACTCTTGTTTTAACTTTCAAAGCTCGACAGGAAAAGATAGGTTCGGATCAGAACGTTCAGAGAGTTTCCTGCTGGGGAATTGGAATTTTAAACGCCCGAGCCCTTTTTCATACCGCCTCGTATTATGATGGCCTGAGTGAATTGTTGCTGCCCAGTGGGTCGACCCGGACGTGGATCAGTCTCATTGGAGCACTCGTAGGGGAGAGAAGAGCAATAACGGTGAGATGGCCTCGAGGACGAGGCTCGAGTGCCGTCACGCTGCGTGACTTTATGTGGGCTTTGCTGTTTAGCGGTGATGGTTTGCATAGGGTTGAATCAGGCATAAATACGGGGTGGTCTAGATCTAGCCCAGCGAAACGCCCCTCTTGAATCTCAGAAGCGTTTGTGAGGCACTAGCTTTGCGCTGTCGCTTAGACCGCTCTCACTCTCCGCGGTCTGAACTCTTGAGGTGCTTGTTGTGGGAACTTGAACATGTAGGCACTCATCAGCAGAAACAATATTGACAACTCTATAGTAATAAACAAAACTCAATTCAAAACACCCAGTCCTTGTCAAGAAGTGAACTATTGTATGGGTTCATCCCGGGTCGCGAAGCTTATGTCACAACGGTTCATCCAAGCAAACAACCACAATCCCTTCCCCTCTCCTTCTATCCCAGATCAGACATTGCCCGACGCAGTCATGGTCTTGATCTCTCGCAGCTGACGTTTTCTCATGCGTTCGCGCCACAAGACGTAGCCGCCTCCCGCGATGGCGACGATCAAGATGGAGGCAAGCACCACGGACGCAACGATGATGGTCTGGACACGCTCGTCGGGTCTGCCGGGGATAACATTGGCGGTGCTGTTGACGCCGTGAGGGTCGCTGAAGGGTCCGATGGCGATATCCATGGTGAATGCTGGAGTTCTATCGTTGATGATGCTGTAGAGATGGTGAGCGGGAGACTCACAAAGGGGGGAGGACCACTAACGTCGTTGAAGGTGCTCCGAGAACCATACGAATAGGTGACCAGGTTGGTCAAGTTTGCTGTGAAGCTTGCAGTTTTCTAGATTGACTGAGGAAGAGTGTCTTTACATGATGGTCTCCTCTCAAGGTCAAGTCGACGTATTTATCCCTCGGGCAAAGGGTTCAACCATGTTTTGTAATGTCACGGATTAGCATTGTTCTTCAGCTAGTCGGCTTCAATACCCACGGCTGTTTTGGTTCTTTGTAGAGGCTTGCGTGGTCCCATTCATACGAAACTAGCACCCTTTGTTCGCACATGGCCATCCAAGAGCTACAATTCGATACATCGTTTTGGCAACTATAATACCAAGACATATAATATAGTCTCCCAACGAACCCTACACGTCAGGCCGCTAACATTCAGCCAACTTTACGGCACAATGTCAAAGTTGCAGTGCTTTGTCCAAAGATGTTTCAAAATCAGGAGATTGAATATTGACTGAAATTACTCATTACATGTGGCAACACGTCCCAGCGCTTGGTCCGTTTGCCCCTTTCCCTGGGTCTATAAACTGCCCGCTCTGAATGATGGTACAAAGAAAATCTTGAGCATGCCGTTACGGATTTCATGCTATATGCAGTGCCCTGTTCGCCGTGCTGCTTACCTTTTTCTTTCTTTTTTTTCTCTCGGTTTTCTTTCTATCATCTTCCTCTTCGATCGCCTGCTTGGAAACGTAAATTCCATAAAACCGTAAACTTTTCGTCATCATAAAAACTCAGATTGCCGAGACCGTGCCGTTCCAGACTGGGTATATGGTGTGCCACGAGCCATCGCCGTGGGCTTGGGAGGGAGGCGTTGGCACCGGAGCAATGTCCTGAACGAAGGAAGTAGTTGTAGTACAGGTAATAAGCGTCGTCTGGACAGTGGGAACAGTCATCTGCTTAGTGGTTGTAGGTTGAGGGTCAGGCTCTTTCAGAGAATCTTGCGAGGGAACTGTTGTTTCTTTAGGGACTCCTCCAAGGTTGCTTGTGAGAGTGACCAGTGTGGTCGGTCCGGCCTCCGCGACAGAGCTCTGGACGACAGGAGGAGGCTGGACAATTGTCTCGACGGGTGCAACATAGGTAGACTCGGAGACTACTGAAGAAGTCTGTTGGGTGGTCTCGGAGAGCGTGGAGGTAGTAGGTGATTCAGGTTGGGGTTCGGGTCCGGGTCCAGCAGATGGTCCTGGTGCCGGCGCCGAGCTAGGGGCCTTGGAAGCAGATGAGCATGTTGGCTCTGGAACGTCTTTCGTGGAAGTCGTAGTGTTTGGCTTGTTGGCAGGTCTTGACTCCTTGGGTGACTTTGGTTTAGGAGCACTAGGCTGGGGTACGACGGTGACGGTTTGAGTCGCTGGCTCTTCGTCCATGTCGATGATAGAGACTGTGGTAGGGACACATTTGGTGATGGCCTTGGTAACGGTCTTTCCAGGAGCTGTGACCGTATCAGGCTCTTCTGTTGCCGTCACAACCTGTGTAACGGGTTGTCTCGTCTCGACGACGGTCTCGATGACTGTCACGATGCCATCGCCATCAGTGTCATCTCCCTTTCCCTTATCGTGGCTCTTGTCGTCGCCGCTTCCAGGCTCTCCAAGTTCGATGTCATCGTCGCCGGGCTCCAGGGGCACGACGGAGTACTTGGGTTTGTCGACGGCCTCGCGGGGGATGATTCTGTGTTGAGGAAGGGCAGTGGTGGTGGTGTAAGAGGCGGAGAGAGCCAGCAGGAGGGGGATGAACCCGCGCATCTTGACGAGGCTTCTTCGCCAAGGTGAGTATGTGTGAATAGCGCAGGAGAAAGGTTTTTGGGTAAGTTGGAGTGTGTTTTGTTAATGAAGAGATTGTGGGCGGTGTTTGCAGTGCTGGCACTGCCGGCCGTTTAGGAGCCCGTGAAGCTAGGCTAGTGATAGTGATTCACAGCCGGTGCAAAGGCAGATGCAAGACAAGAATTCAAATGTGACGCTGGTTCAATTGAAAGACGCCGATTCTTACTTGAAATGAGAAAGAATTGAGAGACTACAACCTACGAACTTGGGTTGTCCTGGGTTAGTATCAACATAATGCAATTGAGATGGCTGGTCAAGTTTGCGAATTCATGGAGGTTGGAGAGTCGCGAACGCGCTAGCATCGGCCCAGGGTAGACTCTGAGTGGTCCAACTACCCAGCACCCAGGAACAATCGGGAGACCATAGGGGGCTCGACCGTCGTTGGTTCAGTTGTTATAGCGAGGGGTGCACCAGCCACCTTGAGGAAGCCATGCGATTGGCCGAGAGACCATGCGGTGGTTTTACCTTGGCCTTGGATTCAGCTCTTGGCAGATAAGCACGCGCATATGATGTGGTTCTATGGGTCTCGGTTATGGGTCTCGGACAACAAATGACAAAGTGTCTCAAATCCCACTTCCATAACGTTCTCTGCCCGGACATTACGCAGGCATTCTGCAGGTTCAATGGCGATAATGGTAGAGCTGCGCTGCGTCAGTTCTTGTGGCGGTGCTACCAGCGAGTGGCGTCAACCAAGGTGGCTGGGGTACCTGCATCCGGCCTTGAATGGCGCAAGACTTGAAGGTCATGAGACATCCTGGTCAATCAATGACAGTTGAAGACGTGACCTCGGATGAGCGGGCTGTTGATTCCGCACACCCTCAACTTTTTTTTGCCTTTAGGTTGACAACCAGAGTTAGACCTTGGAACGTCAGAGTCGATTTGTCCACACAATCTACTAGCAACGTCTTTTCTTGCACCGGGGAGATTTATCTACTGCTAGGTACATCAGCACGCGATGCTGCCCACATGCAGTAGTTACTGTACTATACAATTACCCTGGTAGTAACTGACTTTAGCCTTTCTGTACGTCAGATGCATACTAGCACTAAATTTAGAGGCGACATCATGTACGGAGTACCTCTGGGGCAAAAACCTACTAGGTACCTAGTAGTATGTAGGCGGTGGGGGCTACAGTACCAAAGACACGGATGGTCCTGGTGTGGACCACTTGATGACGTTCACCCGAGCCTCGGACTTGACTCCGCCACTATGGCTCTTTAACCAACCCACATCGTGACGAGCACGCTCCAAGGCTGAGCAGCCGCAGCGTCTGGGCATTTTGGGTACCGAGGACGTAAGGCACTGCCAGTGTACCTACCTTGCCTACCTTACCTTACTTAATAAGAGAGCCTTGTGCCGCACTCAAGTGACTGGGCTTATTTCACTTCTTACAAAATCCATACAGCCCGCGCCTTGCCCCTCACCTTACTTACCCCTCCCCTTACGAACTTGGAAGCAACAAGGCAAAGACACATCAGATCAACCAGAACAGAACAAGCGCCATGTCTTATCACGGACAAGGTTATGGTCCTCCCTATGGCCGTAAGTAATTCCCGTCTCGGATCGCAGGGCTCTCTTCCCGCGACGTCAGATCGTCAGATCGTCAGATCTAACTCGATTCCAGAGCAGCCGCAAGGTTATGGTCAGCAGTATCCCCCTCCCCCTCAGCAACCGTACGGCGGATACCACCAGCAGCCTCCTCCAGGACAGTATCCTCCTCAGCAAGGTGGTTACCAGCAGCCACAGGGCCATTACCCTCCTCCCGGTGGCCCTCCGCCGCAGCAGCAGCCGTATGGCGGATATCAGCAGCAGCAACATCCTCCCCCTCCTCAGCAATACGGCGCGCCTCCACCAGGGCAATACGGTGCTCCTCCTCCTCCTCACGGTGCTCCTCCTTACGGTCACCCTTCGCCCGCACCACCCGCGCAGTACGGAGCACCGCCTCCTCAGCAGTATGGAGCACCGCCCCCTCAGCAGTATGGCGCACCGCCCACGCAGCCGACTCCCCCGTCGCAGGGTTACGGTCCCCCTCAGATTATTCAATGGGACGCCAATCCGGATGCGCAGGCTCTTCGAAAGGCCATGAAAGGCTTTGGTACGGACGAGAAGGCATTGATTTCTATCCTGTCCAACAAGGATCCGGCGCAGATTGAGGCCATCCGTACCACCTATGAGCGAGCGCATCGTCGTAACCTCATCTCTGACATTCAGAGTGAGACCAGCTCATGGTTTGAGATGGCCCTGGTTTCAATGGCCCGCGGTCCTCTCCTATCCGATGTGCACAATTTGCACGATGCAATGACTGGGCCTGGAACCAAAGAGCTCGTCCTCAACGACATCCTCTTGGGGCGGTCAAACGCTGACATCAAGGCCATCAAGAGCGCATACTACCACACCTTCCACGACAAGCTGGAGACTGTTGTGAAGGGTGATCTCAGCATGAAGACTGAGCGGCACTTCTTGATTGTCCTGGGCGCTCAAAGAGCTGAGGATTCTGCGCCAGTCGTCCCCCAGCAGGTTGACGACGATGTCATGCAAATCTACAAAGCCACAGAGGGCAAAATGGGAACGGATGAGATCCTAGTTTGCAGCATCTTGAGCACCAGAAACGACAACCAGATCCGTGCTATTGTGCACACATACAAGCAAAAGTTCAACAAGGAACTGGAAAAGGTCATCAAGAGCGTAAGTCCTGTTCCATCCCACAAGATTAGGTTTCACTTCTAACATGATGCAGGAATTTTCTGGCCACATGCAGGACGCTCTGCTATTCCAGCTGCGCAGCGCCGCAGACAAGTACATGCACGCAGCCAGGCTACTCGAGGACTCAATGGCCGGCATGGGAACAAAGGATCACCTTCTCGTTGCTCGCGTCATCCGTTACCACTGGGATCGCAACACCTTGGCCAACGTCAAGGGTGCGTACCAGCAACGGTACGGCAAGAGCCTTGGAAGCAGAATCAAGGGTGAGACGTCGGGCGATTACAGGAAGGCGATGTTGGCCGCAGTTGGCGAGCCATGGTAGTTGCTAATGGCTGGCGATTTATGCAGTAAGAGAAGGGCAGAGACTTGAGACGAAGAAGATGCAAGACTCGGAATGCAGATTGGGCGAGTAGCCTCAATACGGCCGTGGCTTTACGATGATGACATGGCGTTAGTTCGCTGGCACTTGGGCAGCTCTTGTATAATAATTTGAGCAGTAGTTTAGGAATGGAATACCCTGAGATATGAATTATGGGAAACGATGCGAATACGTGCACCGATATTTCCTTGGTAATATGCATGTGTAGAACGTGCTCGTTATTCTGAAACAGCCTCGCTTGGGTTTCTGTACTTTAAATATAAGTTTGCTAATGCAGCAAGTTGCGGGTCCGCTCTTGTGGCTATGATCTACCATGGGCTTGTAATTATAAGTAAGACAAAGCGGTGGTATACCCCACCTTTACTTAAAGAGCTCCGCTATAATATAGGTTGTAAAGCGGCCATTATTTGTCGGTAACACGGTGTAACAACTTGAGGGACAGTCTTGGACAAAGAAGGCTGTTGTTTACCCTGAAACAATAATGCTGCTGTCGTGGGACCCTCTGGTTCATTGGACTCTAAGTGAAAGATAATGCTCGACTTTTTTCAAGAGAAGGAGGAGGAGCCTGGGTTTTTTTTAAAGGGTTTTTAGTCTGGCGGGGAGTAGCACAGATGAGGGGCAGATCTGACGCTAAGCTTTTATGCGGTAGTGCATCTCTTTACAGCCTGTTTTAATTGGATGGTTTTACTAACCCTTGATGAAATATCATTCCTGCCTGATTATCTAGGCACGTACAGCATTATAAAACCTGTAAAAGACGCGCTAGTGGCCTTATAAGAAAAAAGCCTTTCCCTCTGGGAAATAACGCCCTGGTCGCAGTCGTCCTCTCACGCCGTGGCGCCTACAAGCTAACAGGGATCAAGCTTACATTGCCTTTTAAGATTCTAGCGCTTTCTGAACGCGTCTTGAACGATCTGATGCAGCAGGCGCGATTGCATCCAGTTTCACAAGCTGATGGAAGTGACGGCTGCCTACGTACCTTATTGATCAGCTCTCCTTCCTCCGAACGACTTGGGCACGCACGTGTTAGCTTCACTCCTGTCACAAAGAAATCCATCAATGACATCGGAATCCACGACTTTTGAAACGCTTCTAGCATCTCTGCAGGGTTCAGATACGTCTGCTGAGGGTGAAGCCAAGCGCGACGCTTTTGCGCGACTCGTTTCCGACGAGTTTGCGAAAAGAACAATGGCTCCTCTGCCGACCGCCATGCCGTCCTCTGTTGGTGTGAATGGGACAAACGGCATGGGGCAAACTGCATCTATGGCGTTGGGGTCTGCGGCATTCCCTACAATCGCCCCCAACGGCCATACTACATCGCGTCCGGCTTCAAGTGCTTCCGGAGCATCTGCACCTCATGCCCCGACAGCGGCAGGATCGCATTCTGGTTCACCAGCTCTATCATCGCCACTTCTCCCACCAGGGCAACACAAGTCACCGCCGATGCAGCAGGCCACCGTTAACCAAAGCAGCCATAGCCCTCAGCTACAGCACCCTCCGAACGGACTTCCAGCTCAGCAATCTCAGGGGCCTCGGCAACCTATTCAACAACCTCCGCCAGCTTCTGGAACCAATACATCACCAGGAGCTCGGCCCCAGAGTCTTGAGAGCTCTGGTCCGTATCAGAAGCTATCGGAGCTCATTGAGCACGCGCCCGCATCGGCCATCCGACAAGTTATTAGAGATAAGTGGGAGAAGGCGCTTCTTGGTTCTCAATACCACATTGCTTTTCTGGTAAGTATTGACAAAGCAACTTGTCCCTTCCTTGGTCTGACGCCGTCTTATTTTGATCTCAACCCTCTTGTCATCTCATAGCCATTGCTACTTGTCATTTTTCATCCTATCATGGTCCTGACTAACCTTGGACGCAGTTAAACGCGACTATGCACCAAGCTTCACCCGAAACTCTTGCTCGGGCTGTTCAAGACTTTGGTGGCAAGCTAGTTCAGACGTCCAAACGACAGCTAATCACTCACCTTACTGCGCCCGATTTGGACGAGCTTTCCGACATAATCCTTGCTCGCGTCAGCACTCAATTCCTGGATAGAGCGCTCGCGAGACGACTTGAGACGATACCAGCCCGACAGCTTGTTAACGCACTGGCACGAGCTGAGCGTCTTGGATACGACGTGCAGGACATCGTCGGAGATCATGATGAGCATGTTATTCCATCCTTGCACTCATTAACTGTGCAGCCTGATGCAGCGCCAGCACAGCCAGCATCATCACAACCGCCCGCATCATCAGCACCACCACCAATGCGGATGCAGCATTATCAGCCGCATCCAACTCAACCGCATCCAACTCAACCGCATCCAACTCAACCAAAGCAACCACAGCAACCAAAGCAACCTCCTTACATGGCCCAGCCGGCTCAACTCTTGCAATCGAGTACACCCCCGAATGCTACTCCTGGCCCTCCCCTCCCCTCAGGGCCACCCGGAGTTGAATTTTGCGGCTGCGGCTGGCCTTGCAGTTCCAAGGAAGCTCTCGAGCACGTGAGTCAAGTTTCGGTTCAAGCCAGAGATAGCACTTACTAACGTGAAACAGCACCAGAAAAAACGTGCCTGTCACAAGGTCAGAGAGAGTGACAAAGCCGGACGAGATATTTGCCTTTATTGCGGTTGCACGTTTGGTAGCGGTGGCGGTCTGCTCTATCATGAAAAGTCCAACGTCTGCGGACAACACACCCGTGAGACTGGGGAAAAGATGCGGCCTCTCATTGCAGCCGTCCGTGAGGGAGGCCGGCAGCCACCGCCCGTCTTAAAACCCTCTGGACCAGCCAAGGGGATCCCCGGGAACCAGACACCTTCACACACCGGTTGGGCTGCGGTGCAAACTCCCAGCAGCACTTCAAGCCGAGACCCGTATGGGCACCTTACGGAAGCCACGCGGAACAGATTTGAAGAGGAGATGAGACAAGCTGAGGAGAAATATGGAAAGCTGATGAGGGAAGCGACGATGATGGCGGAGCCAGAAAGGACGAGACAACTGGCAAGCCTGAAGAATTCCTACAACACCAAGCAGAGTGTGACACGTAAGAAGTACGGTATTCGCCTTCGTGAGAGGCGAACCAAGGCGGAGATCGCAGCAGAGCAAAACCGACTACTTGGGCCGCCCAGCGACAGTGCGACGCCGAGGGAGAGCGAGCCTCATCCGAGAAAGAGGGCGCGAACCGAAATGGAGGGGCCGTCGCCGTCGCCATCGCCGTCGCCGTCCATGCCGAATGGCAGTCAGGGAGAGAGCCCGCGCAAGAGGGTGCCTGTGTCAGAAATGGGCGGGTTATCTGGGTCATCGGCAACTGCAGAGCTCACGGATCCGACAGCATTCTTGAGCCCATCGCAGCCTCGGTACTTGCCACAGAAGGCAGCTGATGCGACAGGAGGCGCTGGATCTCCAGAGCGTACTCGACAGGGGACAAGCACGTCTCTCGGAGAGACCCAAGATGACCTCATGCAGATAGACGACGGCGACTCAGAGTCGGATACTGACAGCGACGACGAAGATATCCCGGCCACGCTAAACTGATATTCATGGTGGAGATGGAGGTACGAAGATGGGAGAGCAAAGGCGTTTAGGTTTGATGAGGATTTTGATACCCCTGAGGCAGAGCCGGGAAGGGATGAGAGGACCAGCAGTATCCAGGAGTGCGGCGGGATTGGAGTTTACGTTTAACATGTTGCTGGGCCTCGGTGAACAAGATTTAAATCTGCGGCCAGGGTGAAGGCTGGGTGCAAGCTGAACAGCGAAGGGTGAAACCGGGAAGAAAGGGAATATGATGCGAGAATAGAAGTCTAGGATCTGGCATGTCTCTAGGACATGACCAACTAATCGGTTTAGCTATCTGCTATAGCACCTATCTGTGCATCTTGTACAGGTCTTTGGTACATGGTCAATGAATACCGGGTACCATCGAGACTGTTGTAGCCGTGTGTCGGGTTGATTCGATGTGCTGCAGTAACCAAACATGTGGTTGGGTGATGGTTCGAGCATTCATTCTACTTGAGGCTCCAAGTGTCTCATGAGCTGTGAGAGGCTGTTGATCACACGGCAAACTTCGATGCTACTACGTACCTTAGTAAGGATACCAGAAAATCCGGGCCGATGACGGCGGGAGATGATGTTTCCGTTTTGGAAAGATCTCCTGCTTTTAGAAAGCGCCGGAGGCGACGGACTGTTTCAACGAAAAGTGATAGTCAGGAGTGAACCGTAGGCGCCCGTTGGGCGGGATGTTCCTCCCGTCTGGGGTCAGGTTCCATGTAGAAAACGCCTGTGCTGCAAATCTTTCTCCATCTTCCATCGAAAGCTGAGAACAAGAGCTTTGTGCATACGGCTGCCTTGAAACATCAAAGAATGGGCTGCGGCCACTGGGAGGAGACAGGAGAGCGTCGGGCTTTTCTTTCTTCTTTTCTTTATTTTTATCCTGGCGCGTCTTGTGCAGCGTATGCGGGTACTGTTCACGTCTAGAAATCCACCTTGGTATGCTTCTACGTACTCAACTCGATCGGCAAATATGCAACAATGCACGACCAAGAGATAAGCTCCAAGCTGCAAAACAGCAATCTCAGCACAAAACGAGAGCCTGGCCGCATCCGTCTCCTACTGGCTCGTCTAGCGCCCGCGCGGGTCCAGAAATGTGTGACAGGGCTTCTCCCAAAGCACGTCAGTGGAGGGAATTTCAGCGCGCGTTTTGGATCCGGCGACGTGAAACTACAGGGCCCCAAAGGCCCTTCTGGTCGGGCAATAGGCTCCTCTGCTGGCTAGGTCGCCACCAGCCAAGGTCGTCAAGCTCGAAGCATGCGAGGCTAAGATGCCCCTTGTTGAAACCCGCTAGCTCTAGGGGTTGAGCTGCGCCGTGACTGGCTGTGCCTGTTGCTGCCAGGGGTTGACCAAGCCGAGCTTCTGTATGAGCATCTTGGCTTTGCCCCCGGATTGTTCAAAATGCTACCATGAGCCACTCTTTGTGACGGCTCTTTTGTTTCGCATTCTCTCTCACACACTCTTTCTTGGTTTTGTTTTAACTCTCAAACTGGCTGGCCAGCTCTTTGTCTCCATCTCCCTCTCACACACACTTTCGTTCTATTTACTATACTCATAAGCGCCGTCTTTTGTTTCCACTTTGCTCAACTCGTCCTTCTCTTCCTCTTGTAAGCTGAGACTTGTCTCTCACAACACCCTCCTTTTCAAGTTGCAACCATGGTTCCCATCTTGAGCCCTACTGGCTCTGGCCGCTTGGTCGACCATCGCAGTCGACATACCTCAACTGCCTCGTACAAGCCCTCGTCTTCGCAGCCGTCTTCCGAGCCCATGGCAACCGTACTCATTGGTCCTCGACAACAACGCTTCAAAGTCAACAAGCGACTCATCTGCGCAACCTCCCCCTTCTTTGCTGAGCGCTTCGACGACCCCTCCAGCTCAAGAACAATCTCACTATGGCTGCCCCGCGAGTCTGCTTCCATGTTTGGCCTCTTTGTCGACTGGGTCCACCTTGGTTTTGGCTTCCGCCAGCAGCTCGATGAAGCCATCGCCAATGCCTACGATGCTGGCGAAGAAGCCACTCGCAATATTCACTGGACCATGATCCGCTTACACCTTTTTGCTTCCCGACTCGGCCTCTACCATCTGCAGGATCTAGCAATGGACGCCATCCAGGACCTTTACCTCCGATGTGACTGGGATGTCCCCTCCGGCCTCATCACCTTTCTCTACACCGAATGCGAAGACCTCGCCGCTATTCGCCTTCGCCGCTGGGCTGTTGCTATGGTCGCCTTCTCCTTCACCGGCGGCCCTCGTCTCACCTTTCACCCGCGAGACTCTACTACCTTTGAACCTACCCGCTTCAGTGACCTCCTCGAAGAGCTCCCCGAGTTCGCTGCCGACTACGATATGCACATGCGCAAGATGCGCCTCTCAGGCCTCGATATTCGATTCAAGAACCCGCAGCTGCGCATCCCGGCCAACCGCCTCCGCAACGAGGAGCGTGCCTTTGGATTCCGCCAGTGCTCTTTCCACTCACACCGAGCAACCGCTGGTGAGCGCCGGTGTCCTCACGAGGCCGGCTCGTCAAAGAGCCACCGCGTCCAACCTGCGGGAGCTGCCGTAGTAGAGAAGCGAGGACCCGCGTCTGCGGGTTTGACTGCGCCTAGTCGGAGGTATCGCGACGTCGTCCCCCGGCCGCTGTTCTCGGGGCCCGCCGACGAGGATGCGGGAGACGACGACGACGAGATTGCAAAGGCAATCAAGCACGTGAGGTCCGTCTCAAGTACGCTCCAGACGTGAAAGAATACCGGTATCTACCAGTCTATACTTTTCATACACGACAGGGTGTGGTCGTTGAACCTTGGTCTTGTTATCACCGCCATACCGCCGTCACTGCAATACGGGCGCAAACCACCACGCGAGGAACCATGCTACACAACTCGAAACATGCTCAGGAAACCCTGCCAATCAAGTTCTCTCATCAGCTCGAGTTAGTCAAGATGTTCCCTTCAGGCAGGTTGGGTAGTTACGCCCTCCATCATAGCCTCGTGTCTGCGACACGGGCCTTCGTCAGTCGACGATTCCGGTTGAAACCCAACCGGCATTTTCTTTGTTTGTTTCATTATACAACAATCCAAGCCCCCCTGGTGAGGGCAGATGGATAGGCGAGTTCTTGACTCGTATAAAGATAAATTTCATGTAAACTAGCATCTAATGAATAACGAAGAGGGAGCCAGCAAGGAAACACGGCGTCGCTGGCTCTTTGTTACATAGTACTCACATCATGCATGCCTCACCTGAATTTCATGCAATATCATCTGTATGTCTATGATCTCACTTCACATTCACACGAAGCGTAGACCCCGGCGTGGTTTTGTTTCGTACAAGTCATTCCTCATTCTATGGACATTAAAACTTCTCCCTGCCTCTCGTCGAGACTAAACTCTTTCCATGGCCCGTCAAAACAAGAGCATGGATACATCGTGTCCTTCATCATTTCGTCCCCCTTGCATTGTGAGGATTCTCATTGTTTTAGTCCCCCACTTCCAAGCAAATAACACGGCAAAGGGCGGCTCTGTTTAGCCCACCCGCTGTTCGTTCCATCGTATCATCATGAACTGTGAAATCATTCGATATCCCAAAAGAAAAGAAAATGTTTCAAAAGAAGGAAGCAAAGTTTGCAAGTCGGCTTCCCAGGTGAGAGAGCAAGGTACCGCGTAGCCTGTCTGGCAAATCTCGCGAGAAGCCATGTGGTTCAAGGGAGAAATGCCTAGACATATAAGAGAGCAAAAGAGAAGAGAAAGAGAGCAAAGATCAAAGATCAAAGACAGAGAAAGGAAAGAAAGGAAAAATAGAAGCCGTCGTAAAAGCATAAACTGCTGCCGTCTAGATATGTATGCATGCATCATGTGAATGGTATACGTCGAGGTACCAACAGTAATGTGAACTCAGTATGTCGGTGTCCATGACTCGTAAAATTTCGTCAAACAACATGAACGTTGGGCAAATGTACAAAGAAAACGTGAGAATCGTGATTAAAGGGGCGATTCGGATCGCCGGCGCGGTTGATCTCGCCTTCGAAAGTCCTTAAGTCGTTCGTCGATATAAGCGAGCCGGCGTGCGAGTGATGATTTCGTGACAGCAGCATCGCTTTCTCTCGACTGCTGGACTGTAGCAAACGGCCGACGAACAGCATCGGCGTCAACGACAGCCCCGTGCGAGAGTCGGTTCGGGAAAGAGAAGCTAGAACCACCAAGAGAAAAGGGCGAGCCCAGTCGTGGAGGTACCTCGTTTACTGGGAGAGCAAGCGTGTTCTGGTCAGCAGGCGGGGGGTGTGAAGCTTCAAAAAGCTCCTGAATGTTCTTGCGCGGCGCAAAGGCCTTTTCGATCTCATCAAAAGACATCGGGAGCTCGTCTTGATGCGGGTCGGCGCGGTCATCAGTGCTTGACAAGTCACCGATTGTGGCTGGGTCTACCCAGAGATCCGACCCGAGACTAGGTCGCTTGGTTTTGCGAGGTTCAAACAGCGGTTGCTTGTGTCGGCGCTTCTGCGTAGACCGGCTGCGGGTCAGTCGGACCGGAGACATCAAAGTACGGCGCGGGCCGCCGGTGTGGGTTTGTCTCTGCAGCTTCGCATCCACAACAAAGCTTGCAGGCAGTGAGCTTGATGAGCTTGGGCCGTAGCTTCGTGCAGAAAAGGGAGATGCAAGCTGGGTCGGCTCAGACTCCAATGGCTCAACGCCGGAGACTAGCGCTGACGTCTCGGCGTTTGGTGGAGGGAGCTCATCAGGTTGGGGGTCCGGCTGGGAGTTGGTGAGCTGGGCCAAGGGGCCCTGCAACTGCATAGAGTCCGACGTGCTGACCGCCAAGGACATGGCCATGTCTTGACCCGAGAAGACTGACGGAGAGCGCATGGGTGCAGAGCGACGATTCCAGAAACGCGCGGCAGACTTGCCATAAGGCGTTGGGCTGGGAACAAGATGCTGGTTGCTGCGCGCGTTGGTCCTGGCGTTCATCTTGCAAAGCTCTCGAAGCTGGGCCCGAGTAGCCGCGCAGGTATGAGGCCACTGCACATAAGGACCAGTGGCTACCTGGGGGGTAGGTGTGATGCTACCGCTGTTGTGGTCTACACTGGCCTGGGCCTTGGATCCTTTCCAGCTCCTCTTGGCCTCTCGAGCAACGCGCAGACACACTCCATGCGGAGGGATGCCACTCTTGCCTAGGCGAAAAGGCGTAACTTTTGGATCCTGTAGGTACATCATGTAGGTTGACCACAGGTGCTGGGTCATGGGCTTCGTCCAGGGCGTCCTCCGCAACGTTTCTGTAGAAACGTCCTTCTTGGCCGCCTTGATAGTCTTGTCGTTATCCTCGACCAACGGTAGATCGCTAAATTTGTCGGCGTGCTCGGTATCCGGGCTCACGCATTGACTCAACTCCTCGGAACTGATGGAGAAGTAGCTGAACAAGGATGTACTAGTGTGGGTCGAGTGAGCAGTAGAAGGCCGGCTCGACTCATAATCAGGACTGGATTCAAGACTGCTGAGGGTCGAGTCGATGGACCAGTTTGGGTACTGTTTCGGAGACAGTGAGGGCAAGGCGCCGGGCGCGGGAGTCTTGGGAGGTGAAAACATGCGGTCCGAGCCGCCGTGGGGTGTGAGGGGGATATCTTCCATGTCGGTCAGGTAAGAAATCGGGTACATGGAGTCTTCCATCTCCTCATTAAGCACGCGGGGCTCCTCAATACTAGGAATGGGAATGTCTGCCGCAGCAACAGATGCGAGGAATTGTTGAGTAGGCGCATTGAGATTGGACGCATTCCTCCTCTTGATTCGGAAACGCGGTCGCGGGGGAGAAGGCTGCTGGGCATCGCCTTCGACATCAGGCTCTGGTGTTCTAGGCAGGTCGTCGCGACGTGCGCTTCGCGACCACGGGGCCGTGAAGGGTTGAAAGGGAGTCATGGTGGAGTAGAAGGGACGCGATTACGCCGCGTTGTCGCGCAAGCCCGAGAGCGCCGGTATATAAGTAGCCAAGGGAGGCAGCGACAGGCGGGGCGATTCGAGCGCAAAGCGAGGCGATGCGAATGTTTCGGGATGCGACAGCCGTGTCTTGGATCTGGCCGAGCGGTAACGCGGTGGGTTGCAGGCGAGGCTGGTAGTTGTCGATTAAAGTTGTCGGCAACGTCGTTCGAGGGCCGAGACGGAAAGCTTAGGCAACCAAGACGTTGGTAAGGGGGTCGAGGATCCAAGTCGTGAAGCGTGTGATCCCGATGTGGAGGTCTTTGAGGGAAGGATCCTGCTCCCAAGCAAAGAGGAAGACTATAAGGAAATAGATTGAGCTCGTGGATACGAGTCGAGTGCGCGTCGAACCCAGGGTGTAGCAAGTATTTGGGCAACCAAGGGTACCTTAGTCAAGAACCGTGGTCGTCGTCGTCGTCGTGTAGTTATCACCACCACGGGATCTAGAGAGACTCGCGGCGCAAACAAGCGAGGGCGAGTGAACACACTGAGGCGCGCCGTCGCGGTTTCAAGCCCCGAGTTAGACAAAGGGTGAACCGTGAACAGCTGAGCTCGCGCGACCGACAGACGGTGCAGGAAGCACAGAGGAGCACGGGGAGACGAATAGCGGTATTGATCGCAAACGAAGGACTGGAATGGAGGAAAGGTGAAGGTGGGAAAGGAAGGGAAAGGCGAGCAGCGAGTGAGAAGTGGGTGTGGCGGGCGGGAGGTGTGTGCTATGTGTGGGCGGTCGCTCTCTGCTCAGTGGGAGCCTGAGGGGGTAGGTCCAGGTACTTGTCCAGGCCCTGAACAAGGCCGTCGACGTGGGCCAACAGCTGGAGGGAACAGCTGGTGGCGCGGACGCCGAGGTGAAGCTCGAGGTACAGTACCTGGCAGAAGAGCAAGGTTAGGTGCTTGTGTCTCGCGGAGCCGTGGCACGCCCTGGGCTGCGCTGGGGAAGAAGAGAGGGAACAGTGGAGGGCTCTGGGATGGCCACGATGTTCCCCGTCGTATTGTCTCTCTCTCTCGCTGGCGAGTCCCTCCACGATGTAATCCAGCACCCCAACAGTTGCAGCGACTAGTAGAGCTAGCTAGTGTAGACGCCCCTTGTCAAGAGTCCACTCGGCAGCGCCCGTCACAGGAATGCCCAAGCAGCGGTCAGTGGATGAAGCAAGGGCCCTGGACAGACGACACGGCCAGAGAGAAGAGACCCTGCGTTTGACCTGGCAGATATCTCGACAGGAGGCTGGCTTTTCTCCCGAGTAGGTCAAGTACCAACGGTGGCTGTGTTTGATAGCCGGGCCCTGGGTATATACGTATTGTATTCTGGGCCGCCGTTGGTATTCACTTGGACCTGCTCGGGACCTCGCATGAAGATGCGGCGGCGTACGGTGTGTGTGTGTGTGTGTGTATGTGTGTGGGAGTAGCTGCAGGTGAACAAGGTATGTAGATAGTTAGATAGTGGAGGTAAGGTATGGAGGTAGATAGATAGCTGAATGCCACGCATATGACAGGAAGCAGCAGATCTCGAGCTCTTGCTAATAATACCTAGTAGTCTAGTCTATCAAAGTTTCTAATGGAACTTGGAATTGGCGTACAAGAGAAACGCGATCGGAGCATCTTGAGCCAGTAACTCCTGTTTGTTTATTATGATCGAGACTGAGACACAAAGCCGGCTTCGAGTCTCGGCCAGGCCACGCACGCTTCTCGTTGGCTCCAGCTGCTCTAGACCTCGGGTGCCACCTCTTGGTAAGCGCATGCAAGTTGACAATGAGTGCCTACGCTGGGTATCGTTTGGTCCTGAGCAAAAGAGACTGCAGCAACTGACTAGAGAAGCGTTGGATGACATCCAGTACAAACGTCGTTTCGTCGCCTGTTGAAGCGTTCCATGGTAGCCAATGCACGTCGGCGGCAAGACAGAAAGAAACACCCGCAACTTGGCTGTGAGGGGTTTCTAGCGGGCATGGACTACCTATCTAGTACCTAGGTAGGTAGGTACCGACGCAACAGAACGGGTCAAGATGACGATGGCCAGTGCCAAAGGGTTGCGATAAAGCATCAACATCACATAAACAAGGTCTCAACCTTCTTCAAACCCCTCATCTCACAGCATGGCCTCTGTTTCTCATAATTCATGCTCTTCTGACTTTCTTCGCCTCTCGCTAGCTGTGTAAAGTCACGGGCTTCCAAGACGCGAAATCTGCCGCACTACTAACAATACAAGTAAACACGCGTTGACGCGTCGCTTCCAGCCACTCAGAGTGTCGTATGCCCACACAAACCCCAAAGCGAACCTGACCAATCCCGTCTTCTCTCCATTCAAGAGGCCCCATGTCGACATCACGTCGTCCTTGGTTGGGAGATGCAGCACCCCGTTCTCCTGCTGCACACCAAACTCACCTGCATGCTTCTTTCTAGATGTGATGAAGGAGGATGTCTGGCTGTGTGACAACTACTACCTACCTTATACCTACCTCGACTCCATGCCTACCCTATCCACAACTGCCGAGTTGAGGAGACAGCTCTAACTTCCCAGAGCAAGGAGCAAATCAGCGACGGAGCAAACATCCAATCGAGAAGAGAAGGGTACTATATATACTGAACTGCCCTGCTTACAGCCTCGGCTGGCTTCATATCGTGAACCAACCAGGGCTCGAACAGACCCAAGGGCCAGCCAACGTTTCAACAAGTCTTGCAACAGTTATTCTACGTAGTATCTAGTAGTAGCGACGTCCGAGCAAAGACCTGACGGGTTATCACGACCGTGCAGCGTGCCCGGGCGTCTGCCGCTGTCGATCTCGCCTGTATCAGTAGATCAGCTAGCTAAGACGACTCCCCCACGTCTTCTGTTAGCATGGGCAGGCATTATCACAGGCATTATCACAGAGCTACCTATCCCGGCAGACTGGCGCTGGCGCTGGCAGCAGACGCCGAGATGCACTTTTTCTCCTTCTGCAGCCTCGTACCCATGAAATACTTGTCCCGGTGCATCTTTCCGGAGCCAGGGGGAGACAAGCGTGACAAGGTACGACATCGTACGACCTCCTAGCGAGGGAAGCTCCCCCAGAGAACTTTTCGCACAATGTCACATCAATTCGACTGTCAGCCTTCTCTCTTTCTCTAGGGTGTGAGTAAAGAAAGCAAATGCTGGGTCGGATCTCGATCCATCCAACTTTTCATCATCCCTTGACATCACCGCGCTACTGCACCCGCGACCAAATGTTTATTGTGTGTTGCAGCGTCGATTGTTACGTCGTCGCAAAAAGGTCCAACGCGATGCATCCCCCACCCAGATGCTGCCCTTCAGGTTTGCGCAACTAATCCCAAGACACTGTAGCGGCGGCTCTATGCAAGCACCCGATGGCCTCAAACGGTTCTGTCTAGTCCCCGCAACCCTCAAGTTAGGCGCGTCTATGTTTCTTTCTGTCCCCTTTCTAGGCGGCGCCGTCCCGACTGTATTTGTTTTTCTTCGCCCTTGTTTCTTCTGTTTTGTTTTTGTTTTGTTGATGTTGACTTTGGGATCGGGCATCGTACGGAGTAACAGGCGCAGAGAGCCTGTCGCGGGGCGATCAAGCGCGTGGGACTGCGGAGCGACGCATGTGCATGCGCTGGCTTGCAGCAGTGAGGCGCATTCCCGACGTGCTCCTTGCTGCATCGATAGCTGGAGCTCTGTGGGCTTGCTTGGGGGCTTGGGGCCCTGGGGCCTCGGGGCCTTGTGCAGGGCCCTGGAGCTACTGGGGACCGGCGGAAGGCCTGGTCCTTGATCGTCACATCATATCATACTCGTTGCGGACTGCCCAGGTTCAACTGGCATCTATCGAATATCATGTCGAGAATCGCATCACATCTCGTTCTCGGTCAATGTAATCCACCTCGGCCAAGGTCTAGAACGTCTACTCCGCACATATGAGCCTTGCTTTCCCTTGTCCGGCGGCTGCAGAGAGTGCCAGAACAAGAGCGAGCGACTTCAGAGGGACCGAGCACCAGAGCCTAGGAGCCCTGTCCTAGTCATCTGTCATCCGGAGTCCGGGTTTAAACTGAGACATACAGAACGGGCCACGCAGGTACCTTGATCAAGTTGGCAAGCTGGGTCTTCCTAGCAGCAGCAGTGTCAGCCGGGCCTTGGTGGTGACAATGCCGGCGCTTGTTGTTTTTCTCGAACTGTGGTTTGAGCGTTGTCGGTTCTGAAGATCCCTAACAGCCCAGTTCAACGACCAGGCGTTTCCTCAAGTAGGTTGGCTGCGGCACTGTGTCCGGGATAGCATGCGCTGTTGACATATCCATGATCTGGTGCACCACGTACAACACTAACGATGTTTGATTGACCCGTGAGACACCGGCCATAGGGTCTCTCCGATGGTCAAGTATCGACCTAGACAGTCTAGTCGGGTTCTCTGGCGGCACTTGTGATATCTCGCAAAATCAAGGCAAGGTGCCTGATCGAAAGACATTGCTGCTGCTTCGTACAACCACAGTCGCCCGATCTCGAAAGCGCCTCGAACCTGCAGTGTCCAGTTCATGCGAGCACATAGAGCTTCCTCTCGGTTCAGAGCGAACTCGTGTTAAAAAGGCCCACTGTCTCAAGATCGCGGTCGCATACAAGGCACGGCGCCTAATCGTGCATTCTGGGCCACATCAGCGGCGACCGCACTGGAGCTCACAGCCTCATCCACGTGCCGTGTCCCGTTCCTGAGGCCGTCAGCGACCCAACAAGAAACGCCAAGCAAACTACGCCACAGCGCTTAAGTCCATGGTCTGGCTAGGTCGCAGATTGTCTTGGAGGCTTGAGGTCGTCTCGCCAGATGAGTCGGGGGAATCAATTTACATCGACTTTGGGCCAGATGCTCCTCATCGAATCTCGGGCGAGGTGTAAAACCGGCCCCGATCGACGGCGCCGTCGCGGGGCTCCTCCGGGGCGCCCAAGACCCCGCCTTAGAGCATTATGCGGCTCCACGACAAGTCCCGGTTTTCAACCTCACCCTTTGTCCTCCGTCTCCAAAATTCCACGTTTTTTGGCGGATCGAATGACGGTATACTTCATCGTCGTAGCCTTACATGAAATTTGCTGCCGCTCATTATCGTCGTATCGTCGGATCTCTTCTATCTCGCACCGGGCTTCGCAGCCGTCAGCTTTCAATCATGTCCGACAGCGCTCCTAGCATTGTTACTCTGGACAATCTGACAGAAACCCTCACGCCATGGAATCCCAACGGCGA
This sequence comes from Fusarium zealandicum, assembly GCA_013266195.1. Lineage (NCBI taxonomy): Eukaryota > Fungi > Ascomycota > Sordariomycetes > Hypocreales > Nectriaceae > Fusarium > Fusarium zealandicum. The sequence continues at coordinate 4,427 of JABEYC010000183.1, read as the reverse complement.
AAGTCAACTATATGCCATCGTTGACATGGGCAGGCAGGTTTTTATTTGACGCCTTTGACACAAGAGTCTGCTATCTGACAGTGCTTCTAGCAATGGCATTCGATTCTCCATCACATCTCTTGCGCCTCCGTTCACCCGTCTACTTCGCCCCATCTATTCAGCTCGCGCTTCCATCTCCCTCTTTGACGCGCTTACTGACACCCCGAGAGGCCTCATGTTTCCACAAGAAACCATCACCGCTGTCGCGCAGACTCTAGCCCACTTCAACCAGCTCGCTGTGAGGCATGCAGTGCCGGCCAGACACATCACCATCCTCGCTACTGAGGCGATGCGGCGGGCTGCCAACGCCGTAAGCATGCTCGAGGCTATTGGCGCAGCGACGGGAGGTCTCAAGGTGAGCATCTTGGAGCCCGCCGTCGAGACTTTATTCGGTGCTGTCATGGGCTCAAGGAGCGGTCTTGTAGGCGTTGATGCTGGCGCTCTCTTCCTCGACCTTGGCGGCGGCAGCGTGCAGATGACATGGGTCGACACCAGCCAGCCCAACTACGAGATCGATGCCGCCAGAGCGGGCGTGAGTCTGCCATTTGGAGCTGCTAGGTTGATCCGCGTCCTGCACGAGCAGCCAGCCGATGTCCAGGCTGCAGAGATCTCCAAGCTCCAGAGCGGCATGCAAGCAGCATATGCGAACCTCTGCTCTCGTTTCCCCGCACTCAACGCCGTCAAAGCAGCTCACGAGCAGGGCCGCCATGCCCCTGTCAACGTATTCATGTGCGGCGGCGGCTTCCGAGGCTACGGCAGCATGCTCATGCACAACGACGCCGTGAGCCCGTACCCCATCCCATCTACAAATGGCTACATGGCCCCCGGCGTACTATTCTCCCAGACGAAGCACATGCGCCGGGTCAATGAGAAGCACGAGGGTCGCATTTTTGGGCTGTCACGGCGTCGGCGTCAGCAGTTCCCCGCCATTGTGACTGTCATCGAAGCGTTCCTCGCTGTGGTGCCCAACATTGGCAATGTCACTTTCTGCGGCGGGTCGAACCGTCAGGGCGCGCTGATGATGAAGCTCCCAGCTGAGATTCGCGAGAGCAATCCTTTGGATGTTCTGTCCAGCGTCACTGCCCAGGAGAAACCGGTCTTCGATGTAGTCCTGCAAACCTTGATCAGCGCACTCCCTGAAGAGATCAACCGCTCAACAATGCCCACCGTCTTTACTGCTGGCCTGGGCCACTTGTTCGTACGCGATATATGGGCTCGTCAGGGGTATAGCGAAGACAACAACACCTCGTTCGCCCTGCATAATGCCATCATCCGAGACGCCGATACCCCTGGACTACTGCATGTTGGCCGAGCCCTACTGGCGCTTTCAACAGTATCACGATGGAGTGGCCACATGGGGCCTGTAGATTTACAGCTCTACCAAGGCCTCTCCGATCTTGTTGAGAACTGCAACCCTGATGCGCCTTTCTGGGCCAAGTATATTGGCGCCGTTGCCGGTCTTGTCGCCATGGTCCTCCCCGTGCTCCCAAAGAATGCAGATGAAGTCAACAAGGCCATTAGGTAAGTGTTGCCGTCGCCTCGATAAATGACAGTCACTAATAGTCACGCAGCATCAAATCACACCTCAAGAGAACAGAGGATAAGAAGGACAGAATTATATTAACGATTGGGGTCGCCTCCGCCAATGTAGCGGGTATCAGTCTACAAGATCTCGCCGACAGAATTGAGGGAGCCACCAAAAAGAACGGGGGGAAGAAGCCAAGGTTCAAGATAACCGCCCAAGTGAGCCTGTTGTCATAACACACGGTTTCTTATCCAGAAACAAAAAAGAAGAAAAAATCCCAATACATGATTCTGATGCAGATGGACTACATCCAGCGAGCGTCGTTATATTCGTTATTATCAAAGAAAGCAAAAGACTGTTCTTGTTTTTCCTCCCCCATATTTCCCTTTTTCCTTTCATCCTCTTTCAAACTTGTTTTTCTGTAACGACTGGACGTGGCCAATGTGAGGTTACTACTTATCACTTGCACCACCCTTGGTCTTGGTCGAACCCCTTGGGCGCCTCTTGGTGGAGAGCTTCTTAAGCTCGTGGTTGACCACCAATACGCGGAGCCTGCTGTTGTCGATCTTGTGTGTCGACTTCTGGATTCCTTCGTCTGTTTATAGTTAGTGGTTTGTATTGGCAAATCGCATTGGGATCGTATACTTACAAAAGTCTCTCCTGGCATCTAACATCTCCTTGGAGAACTGACGGATCCTGCTGCTGCGGCATGCCCGAGCGGGATAAGTAGGTTCTTTGAGCCAGTCCAACGACATCTCCAGTCTCTTGGGAGTTCGAAACTGGCAGTGATAGAAGATTGCTATCAAGGGGAAGAAAATGTTGTACAAGGACTCATAAGGCTGGGCTACTCATGCTGTCAGCAGCGTTCTTCTGGCTCCAAGTTGGAGTATCTTACCTATGGCGGGATCCCTCTTGGCGCTTGGGTATTGCGAGAAGTAGTTGTCATGCGCAATCACTAGGTCCCTGTACATGAGGATGAGCTGCCACAGGCTCGCCCATACTGCCATTCTCTCGTGTGGCTTGAGGGGTTCCTGTTGTGCTAGGCAGTCCTCGAGGAGCTTGAGAACATCAAGCTCGTGAGAAACGAGCGCCTTCCATGCGACATGCCTCAGCTGAGCCTGGACGGTGAAGGGAACGTGGGAGACCTTATTGGACGAGCTGCAGGTAAAGGCCGGGGCCTTCCAGATCTTGAAGAAACAGTTCATCCTGTGGACCTTGGAGACCAGGTCATGCTACGAGGTCCGGTCAGCTTCAAGTGTGGGTAGCAATGGATCGAAGGGCTCACCTTGGGAAGACCATGGCCATCCTCCGAGTAGGCGAGCAAAAAGTTTTGCACCGAGTACTCAAACTGCGAGGTGCGCTCACGCTTGATCTGCGCCTCGGCCCATGCCTGAAGGTCAGGATGGGTAGGGAATCGCTCCCGCAGAAAAGCGGCGTTCCTTGGGTTTTCATCGACGCCGTTTTGCGAATGGTATGCCTGGACGGTGGCCCGAAGGAAGGGAGAGTCGGGTTCGCGGGTGAAGAAAATGGCGATGTCCCTGGGCTTCGCAGTGAAGAAGCGAGGCTCATCGACGACACGCCTCTCCTCGGCGGGGTTGGAGGACCAGACGTCTGATGTGATATGTCTTAGCATCATGTCTCACTTTCAGATTGGGGGAGCCAGGGGTTGTCCGACATACCTGCGACGTGACGAATCACAGGCGGAGCCACAGCAGGGGTTCTACGGGTACAGACCAGGTGCGAGTGGTCTGGGAACGCCTTGCGGCAGTGAGGGCAGACGCCACAGTCTTGACACTGGGGATTGGCTCAGTTTCAGTTTCAGATATAGAGAGGCTTGTGTTTCCTTACGCGGGTCTTGGAGATGCGGCATGGCAGACAGGCCCCACTCTTCCGGACGTCGGCCGTCTGATCGGGATCAGCGAGCTGCCTCGACTTCTTTTCCAGATCATTGCTAGACCGCTGGCGCTTGACGCCAGAAGTCTGGTGGGCTGAACGGCGGGACGATGCCTCGTGGACCTGGAGGCGAGGCGGGTACCCCCGTGGGGCGTGTTTGCCCAGGCTGGCCTGGGGGTACGTCCACTCATCATCCTGAGCCTGGAAGTCTTGGAGGCTGGCTTTGGGACGTCGGCGGCCATGCTCGACGCCGCCGAGGAAGACAGAGCCAGAGTGATCAGAGGGAGAGGTGCTTCCACCGCGAACGAGCTCCGGTGGGGTCTGACCCATGGACTCGGATGTGGTGATCCCTCCATGGTCGGGGCTCAGACCGGGGGTCATTCTGAGGTACCCGGACTCGTCTCTGTCCAGAGACAAGTGGTCAAGGAAGGGTTGAATCTCAGTGATGAGTGACGGCAGGTCCCTGTGGCTGTTGCGGCCCAGGCAGGGGGAGGCTGGGTCCGAGGGCCGAGTGGAATCACAGTAGAGCTCCCAGTCAAAGAAAGACCGGAAGAGCTCATCATAGTCCAAGCCCTGCGAGGTGGGAACACGCTGGTTTTCTTGACCTATCTGGGACAAGTCCCTGGCAACACCTTTAACCATGTTGATATCCGTATAAGTCACGAGGATCTGGTGGAACCTTGGCTCTCTGCTGGGCGAATTGAAGCACGCAGCAACTTGTCAGAAGACGATAAGGTGAAAAGTTCCAATGTGCCTGATGCTTGTGCAAGATCTGAGCGATTCAGAGACACGTCCTGGCACCAGAGAGTTATAATTCGGCCTTCTTTGGAGGCTCATGGTGGACTCCTTCACTTACACCATCGCACTTGCCATTTCTCGGTGAGTTTAGGGATACTGATTGGTCCAGATCGGGAGGTCCACTGAAATCCAGCCAATCACATACCTTGATCTCACCGAGAAATGGCAAGTG
>JABEYC010000182.1:0-58368 GCA_013266195.1 Fusarium zealandicum | reverse complement strand
GTCTAGGGCACTTGCATTTGCATGGTGACCCCAGAGGGCTGATCTTGGTGTGTCGATATGTGAATGTTTCAATCAAGGCAGGCTGTCAGGTTGTTTTATTTTATATTTTAGTCAAACGATTTGATTGTGTTTATGAATACACGAGAGCTCTGTCCCTTAAGATCGCCCATTTCTGTCAATTTGAATCTTGGGATCACCAGCTCCCTAGCCCGCCAGGACCATTTTAAAAGTTTGCTGTACATTGAACATGAACCCCTACGATGCACTCATCGATGCCTGCAAAACGTGGCACGTCTATCCTTGCAACATACTGCAGACAACCCAGTTGAAGAGCGGCCTAGACGGCTATCGGAAACGCCTCGATGACAACGAGAAGAGGCTTTTTAGTTCCATACGTGAGGACATCTATCTCCTCGAGCTAGATGATGGTGACAACGGTATATAAGCCAATCCCTAAGCTCGTACAGCCATGCTTAATAACCCCTCAGTTTACCAGGACCAAAGTGTAAAGAGTGACGATATGCTCTTCAAGCACCTCCGTCAAAACCGAAAAGACCCTAGATGCCGATTCATGTAAGCGAAATAAGCAGACTAGATACATTCTCTATAACCTACTCACATTCAACAGCTTCATCCAAGCCGCCGACTCTCGCGCCCCGTTGAGCTGTTCGCGTCACAATTTCCTCTACATTCTCTCTTTTCACCAGGTACCGTCATCCTTTTTGGATTTTGCATTCTCTTTTGGTGACACCACCCAACCGATGGACTACCACATGACGGGCTTTCACTGCGATGATACTATCGGTGCCCCCAAGAGCGACCTGCTGAACATTCCACGACTTGGCCGCTCAGGATGTGAGCATCGTATGCAGTATCTTCTTCGCTCTGTCGAACGCTCTCAAACGTTTGGTTCTCCAGCGACTTGGAACATTCGGCAAATGGCAGTTTACCATACCTACGATTTCGTCACTGGTAAAGCACTGTGGATGAATATCAAGACCAACAGTGTCATGAAGGATAGACTACAAGAAGCTACAACAGACTTCCCGTTGCTCAAGTCGAGCAGAGTTGGTGAACTATCCAACTCTTTCGCAGCAACTCTGATTATCCATCTCATACATCTGGAATGGTGCGACGAGGAATGGCGATATTGTATCAACGACGTCGAACGACAGATTCGTGACATTCTCGACAAGGCCAAGACAGCGCGGGTTGACGTGCAGCCCGATTTCACTCGTTCGACAGTTGCGAGAGTACTAACACAAAAGGACCTGAAGAAGCCGACAGTTGAAGTTGCTGAGAAGTTTCCGTGGACACAATCGATCTGGGGCTTCTCCAGGTGGCTGAATCCACGTCGAAATGAGAACACAGCTGGGAAGAAAGGCACGTTCTCTAGCACTTCCTCGTCACAGCCGTTGAAAAGAGTCCCCGAGAAGGAGAACTGTGATGTGGACAAACAACTTGACAGCCTCATGGTTCTTGACACCTTCTCTTTTGAGGAAGTGCAGCGTCTTCATCATCTCGGCGAGCTGCTGGGAAATTTCCGACTGGTGATGGCACTCAACCGACAAACCCTCCGGGACATCGCCGAGCATTACCAAGACCTGCCAAACAGAGACGGATTCCCAGCTGAGATCAACAATGGTTGTAAGCAACAACTAGCGTCATTCATTCGACGAATCGAGCGGATAAGAAAGAATCTTGAAGTCCGGACCACGCAGATAGACTCTCTGGTATCCTGGCTGCAAGACGGCAAAGCGCTGGTGAAGCACCTTGGCAACTAGGAGCGAATTCGACTGCTGACCGATAGCTGCAGTTCGACGGAGTTTTACAGTACCGCAACGTGCAATATGGCCGCATCTTTACAGAGAGCTCACACGTTCAATCCGAGAAGATGGAGCGAATCGCGTACAAGACGGAAAAGGAGACCATCTCGATGCACGTCATCACATGCGTCACACTCGCATTTCTCCCAGGGACATTTGTTGCTGTAAGAACTCCGATTGGAAGCAATTTGTTACCAACAGGGCTGTGCTGACCATGACATCTAGGCATTCTTCCAGAGCGGGCTCATGGATGTGAACAAGGATGCAACAAGCCTCGAGAACGCGGTGACCTTTCATCCGACTGCCTTCAAGCTTTTTGCTGGAATCTGCTTCCCTCTCATGGGTCTGACGTTTGTTCTATGGGTTTTCATTTTCAGATGCTTATCGCGCAAAGCCCGGAGGCGAATTGCTGACGGTGTTGATTGATGCGGGCGGGCTGTTGGGCGTGACATTAGAGCGGCGTTTGATAGATTGCAATGTATTCATCTTGCTTCAGAACAATCACCTGCCACACTTTGAGTCGTCTGGGCTCAGCAAGACAGGCAGGCTGCTGCCTCGTGGCGCACTCAAGCCTGTTTTGTGCATTTCACATCGGCTGCCCTTGGCAAGCCGAGCATTGATCTGAGTCCTGCATCCGGCCAAGTCAGGCTCTCCGCGGGGCTGAAGAGGAGAAACCTCATCATGTCTTAGCCATCCACGGCACTCCGTTACTCGCAAATCACAGGCCGAGCAAGTGCTTCTCCAACCGCGAGCACACCTCCAGTGTGATGAGAAGTGCATGTCTGTGTGATGCTCGGCCACAGCCTGATACCGCGAGGCGGTTTTGACATGCGTGAAGAGTCGAAAAGGCTGTGGCTTAGTCCTTTCAAGGCAAAAGAATGCCTAATTTCAAGATGCTACGCCCTGGCTGACTCGCTCCTCCGCCGTGGTTCCCTGGTTCCCCATGCGTTCTCCAGACTATTTCTACTGCCCTCCCTTCCTATCACATCCACCTACTTGCTTCATCAAGCCCCCTAGGGTTGAATTTAAAGGCCCGCGAGCACTACTGGGCGGCGGATTCATGCTATTTTCGACATGAGTAGCCATCCGCTGGTGGACTTTCGCGAGTATCTGCAACGGCTTCGCACCAGTGGTGTCAATGGCTACGGCAAAGAAGCCCCCTACGTTCCTCATTCTTCCCTCAAAGAGTATTGGACTGAAAAACGCATTCAAGAGATTCTCGACTCCTGCAATCCTTTCATCCCAGCGTCTGCTTCACAAATTTTGACAAAGTTCCTCCGTATCTTCTCTCTTTTGGTCTACCTCGATCGGCCCGGAGACATCTCCTTGTTTACTCGCAAAAACATCGACGATTCCCAGCTACCCTTGGCGGATCTCCCCACATCTTGGCCGCATGAGCTTATAACCAAGATCTCGGAAAGCCAGTGGAGGTTCTGCCCTTTGGAGTTCACCAGCGATCACATCCACAAGCGCGAGCTACCAGCACAACAGGTCCTACCTATTACGTATGAGACGCCACTCCGGGTGGAAGGTCAGGGTCCAGATGCAGCGCGGATATGGAAAGTACAGATACATACCAGCTGCAACAATATTGTTCCCGCGGTAAGCTTTACACTCACTCATGGCATAGTACCGGAGCGGTAACTAATCCAGGATAGAACGAACCAGTAGTATTCAAGATCTATGAGGGAGGGGGCTCGAAAGAACTTTACAACGCCGAGGCCGATGTCTACGCACTACTGTCTCGCAAGCACGAGGACAGTATCACCAAATTCTACGGCTCCTTTTCTTTCGAAGAGACCCAGAAGCGAATCATCATTCTCGAGTATGCCTCTGGAGGTTCTCTTCATGACTTCTTTGAGAGAAACCAACCCCCAGTAGTCCCCGAGGACCTGGAGTTACTCTGGAACCGGCTTCTGGAGCTCTTGGACGGCCTTCATATACTTCACAATCTGGACAAGCCTCAGGCTTGTCCGGAGTGGTTCATCAGTGGGCGAGTTTGCCCAGTTACACTCATGACTGGTCTGGCGATAACCGTTCATAGGGTCCACCAGGATATACAGCCAGCCAATATTTTGGTCTTCCCGCAGTCCGACAAGTCTCCTTTCGATGTTCGATTCAAGCTTACCGATTTCGGCATTGCTGAAATGAGAAGAGTGTTGATAGCCCGAGGTGCCATGGCAACAGAAAACGCAGGGAACCGGATGTACTGTAAGCATCGCACTCTCCGGATTGATAGGCTTGAACGACTGACACAAGTGCAACCCAGCTGCACCAGAAACCTATCCAAACTTCCGCGTCCAATCCAACGTCAAAGCACGCACTGATCCGTCTGTCGATGTGTGGGCTCTTGGTGCTGTTTACAGCGACGTCCTTGTCTGGTCAATATCCGGGGAGGCTGGCCGCGAGCAACATCGCTCCAGACGGCAATCTGCGATTCGTGAGCTCAAGTACATATCAAACCGCGATTTCGATGCATGCTTTCACGATGGCAAGAACAGACTACCTATAGTCGATGATTACCACAAAGAGGTTCTCCAGCACAAAAGAGCAAGCGACACTATGTCTCTTGCGATGAACCAGCTGATTCTTGAGTTCATGTTGGTAGACCGCGAGACTCGGCTGTTTGCTATGCAGGTTAAGATGCAGGCAAAGAGAAAAATGAAGATGGATCAGGATGGGCGTCCAATGGACCCTTCTTTGCCGCCACGACCTATCCCTTCCACAAGACAGACGGTTCCGCTGCCGTCTTTACCTGCACCTATAGATACTCAACCGGGCCCGCATCCAGGTCCGCTTCCGAGAGGGCATTCCAGAGGCTCTTTCTTGCCACCCCCTGAGTCGGACACGGGAGTGAATTTCCCTTCCTTCGGCGTCTTGCGGGAATCTCCAACTAATGAAACCCAACCTGAGCCCGGTCCTCCCACAGTCACCAGGAACCCTACCACTACATCCACGCCACCACCTAAGCCAGTCATAGTGAAAGATGTTTACGAACTATTGTTGAAGAAGAATAGTTCCGCGAGATCTATCTGGGATGTCTGGGACAAGTCTCAAGACAAACAATCTGAGGTGATGCAGCTCAGGGGGATGCAGGAAGCACGAAGCAATATCTCTACATTGAGAGGGCGTGAACAGGTCAGTGACTCCTTTCCAATGTTTTCAGGCGAGAAAGGCTAAACCTGGATCTTCAGATAATGCTCATTGATAACTTCGCTTCCATGAGTCCACACATGGACAATGTCGCCAAGACCGCGAGAGTTATCGGCTATGTAGCCAAGACCGCTGACAACGATGGCATGGATCTCTACTTTGCCTCAGACACGACCAAGTCTCGAACTTGCAAGTCAAGCACAGCTGTCGAGGCCGCAATTCGAAAAGCAAAGGCTGTTGAAGGCTCCTGCAACATGCAAAGATGTTTGGTCGATATCCTAGAACCCGTATGGAAGAAGCTGGAAAGAGGGATGTCCGCAAGTATCTATGTGTATACAGACGGGGTGTGGGAGCCAGGCGAAGACCAGGTGAAGAGCGTCATCAAAGAGGCCATCCGGAGACTTTCCAAAGCCCACAAGCCTGCAATCACGCTCATGTTCCAGTTCATTCAGTTTGGCGAGGATGCCAAAGGAACTGAACGTCTTGAGTATCTCGATGATATGTGCAAGGAGGAGCACTCTGGTGGGAAATAGTGAGTACTTGATACTGCCATCTATGGGTCCAGACTTACAAATCTGGCAGCGACATCGTCGACTCAAAGCGCTGGGACGAACATGTTCCATCTATCGTTATTGGCAGCATATCGGGGGCCAATGATAGTCGGATATTTGGAACTCCGAAACAACTCGGAGGTTAGCTACTTGACTTGTTGCGAAAGGGCTTGTACGGTTGAATGCTCACGAAAATAATATTTTGTCATGTATGGGCTTCTCTTGGGTAGATCTGGTGGGTTAAGGGGTGTTTGCGAAGATTCAAAAGGAATGGTGTTTATATGGCCTGGCCTTGCAAAGGGGGGTTAATGGTTTATATGTTGGGTTTATGATTTATATGATTTATGAGGCAAGTGGTTTTGGAGTCATGTCTAGCTTCCTTTACACAAAGTATTACTGTAGCTTCGCTGAATACGCGGGGAAAACAATCAGGTGTCATCTAGTAATCCATGCGTGCTGGTTAATCTCTAGGTCAAACATAACCGTGAGGTGTTAGATGCGGTCATGAGATGAGCAACGACATGATAAGTAAACCGTCATCGACTTGTAGACAGCAGGACATGGTAAAACCTCCAGACCGACCCAGAGAGACTCGGAATTTTGAAGAATTGATGATGCTTGAAAGGGCCCTGCTAGGCTCGGAAGCTGACCATGGCCCAGCATCTGAGCCATCCAGCGACCCGGGATTGGGCCAATAGACCCGATGGAAGGTAAGTGCCCATTTACCCATTTACCCATTCAATATTTCTTTATGGTACAGTCAGACGCTCTATAAGAAGGTAGCATCTTACTGGTCTACAGCTGGGCAGTAAGCCGCAGTGATGCTGATCCGTCTTACAGCTTCAGACACGGATCTCCCTCGCACCAATTCTTTTTCTCACTTGTGAAAAGAAACACATTTTGCTCTGCCCCAGTCTTTTTGAGAAGCCATCACCATGGCTTCAAAGACATATGACTACGTGATCGTAGGAGGTGGCCTCGCTGGTTGTGTTCTTGCCAGTCGCTTGAGGGAGTATGACGAGCCAGCCAGCATCGTCCTGCTCGAAGCCGGCCAAGATACGCGTTCGCGCTCTGATGTGCGTGAACCGCAGGTCTTGAATCTAGGCGGGGATCTAGATTGGCAATACCAGTCTGAGCCAACGCCTGCACTCTGCAATCGTCGTATTGGCCTAAACTCTGGCAAAGGCTTGGGAGGGAGCTCGGCTATCAACTCAGGTAACTTGAGTCCTTATACAATAGTACGTTGGTGAGGAGACAACTGATGAAGTTGCGCAGGCGGTTGGACTCGCGGGTCTACCTTGGACTACGACGAATGGGCGGCTCTTGTAGGCGACGAACGATACAGCTACAAAGGCCAGTTGCCCTGGTTCAAAAAGGCCGAGCGATGGTTCGATACCAACAATCCTGAACAGCACGGACAAAGCGGACCAGTCTGCATCCAGTCTCCGGAGTCGACCAACCGAAGGTTCCCACTGAGCGAACACGCTGCTGCAGCATGGGACGAGCTTGGTGTTCCTGCGCTTCCCGATTTTGATCAAAACACTGGCGACAACCTCGGCCGGGCCTTCATCTGTGAGGCTAGACGCGATGGCAAGCGAGAGTGGTCTGCGAGCTGTTACCCCCTCGAGGGGGTTGAAATCCGACTCAACACCTTGGTGAACAAGGTTGTACTCGAAAATATCAATGGCACTATGACAGCTACTGGCGTTGAACTGGCTGATGGCACTATCGTGTTGGCCAGGAAAGTAATCTCAGCTGCAGGAACTTTCCGTTCGCCACAACTCCTCCAACTTTCAGGGATTGGACCACCAGCTTGCTTAAAAGAAGTTGGTATCGAGCCTGTTGTCGATCTGCCTGATGTCGGCGAGGGGCTGACGGATCATATGTCGTTCTGGCAGTATTGGAGGCTGCGCGATCCTTCCGCTGGCTACATTCTCGGATCCTCCAACCCGCTATTTGCACAGCCGCAGTATTCTAAAGGGGTGCCTTCGGACTGGATCGTCACCACGGATGTACCAAAAGAGGGCCTCGTGGAGGCTGTCAAGGTGGATGAGGGTGAGCTTGACGTGTCCAAGCATCCCCTTCTGGTCAATTCTCGGACTTTCCTGGAAAACATTGTTCTCCACGCCAAGATCCCCTTTCCGGGTGTCTCAATGGACTCTGAACATATGACGACCGCCCTTGTTAACCTTTTGCCCACCTCGCGAGGAAGAGTATCTCTGCGTTCAGCTAAGCCTGAAGACCCGCCAATCAGTATGCCTTCCCCAGCGAAACGTGAAGAGTCGCGATTAACATCGTTGATAGTCGACCTGAATTATCTTGCTACAGAGGTAGACAAGTACGTCTTCCGTGAGGGCCTCCGTCAAATGGCCCGCTTCATGTTGGGTACCAAATTCGCAAACTTCATCGCTGGAGAGTCGGTGCCTGAAGGTCTCGGTATTGAGCCTCTGTCACTCGATGATAGTGACGAGAAGCTTGATAAGAGATTAACTATGGCTGGTACTACCACTTGGCACGCCTCAGGAACTTGCGCCATGGGCAAGGTAGTGGATGCAGAGTTTCGAGTTCGAGGAGTGAGCGGTCTCAGAGTCGTCGACGCGTCAGTTTTCCCTGTGCCATTGAGCGCACATATTCAGGCACCGCTTTATGCTTTGTCTGAGCAAGCAGCTGCGATAATCGCAGGAAAGGTGTGAGTCTAAAGTATGATGTAGAGATAAAGGTGGAGACGCAGGGTCTTTGTTATTAGCCTTTGCGATGATTACACGCTCGAGTCTTTCGAGGCGACTTTGGTCCGATTCCATCCATGCCATGCGCATCACAGAAAATATAGCCGGCCAGGCAGTATTGACTATGTTCCAAAGACGCTTCCCTGAAACCTAAGGAAGCTAATTATAAAACGACCTTGGATAAGTTATAGAAGAGTCCGAGCCGCTCGACAGGCTCTGTTTTCCTTCATCCGTGTGCATGCATGATAACCGCCAGACATCCTCGCTTCACTAGTCTTAGGTGCTTACGGGTATTTCCAATGCCCACAACTTCCCTGTCGTCCAAGGATCCCCGTCCTCGCCCTATCGCTATCGGCTAAAGTGGTTGTAGATCACCACCTATCAGATGCGGGCAGCTCTCGAATTGGCGGAAACACGGCATTCCGAAGCTGCCGATGCGGTTGGATCTGCCCATGGCAGAGTAGCGTAGCTTTCCAGGGTGAGATCATCGCAACATAACGAGGGGATGTGAAACTATTCGGGGCAGTAATACCCGGAAGTGCAAGACACAATAACCGTTCGGACCCGTTTACCCCGGATCGTCGGTGGATGCTCTATTGCCAAGATCTTGCGTGCCTGGAATAAAAGACGTCATGTCGCCCTCGCGCAGCCTTAATTGATGACTTTGACGACGCTTAGCAGAATTGTCAGCGATCATGGCCTCCCCAAAAAAGGCATGTTGGCTTCTTAGCCTCTTACTGCCAGCTCTTGCTCTTGGGGCCATTGATAGGTGGGTGTCCTTGTCCTGTATGATGTCTTCCAGCTAACCCCAGAAGAAAACGCATTGTAACCGAAAATAATATTATCCGAACAAAACTCATCGACAATGAAACAACGCCTCTCCAAGTCGGCAATGGCAACTTTGCTTTCGGCGTAGATACCACTGGCATGCAGACGTATCTTCCTTTCAACACAATGTCTGTGTGGGCATGGCATAATGATACTGAACCAGATGGAGAGTATGTTTAATATCTTCTCAGTCTACCGGCACGTAATACTGACAATAACTAGGCCGATTGATGCCTACACCGGCGTGCCCAAAGACACTCATGGCCGAAACGTCTCCTACGATATTCCAGATCCCAACCTGAAAGATGTGTCTCAATGGCTCATTGGCAACCCAAACCGCATCAACTTGGGCCGTATCGGACTACGCTACAAAGATGAGACATTGCCCGCTGACCAAATCTCCGACACGCACCAAGAGCTCGATCTTTGGAATGGCGTCATCACGTCGACTTTCACCGTCGACAAGACCAAAGTCAAGGTCACGACTCAAGGCGACTTTGAGTCTGACGCAGTTGCCTTCAACATCGAGTCAAAACTCGTTGATGCAGGAAAGCTTAGGGTCGAACTCGATTTTCCTTATCCGCCTATTCACACCGCCAAGTATAAGTATGAGGTCTTTGTGGGTGTCTATGATTTCCCAGCCAACCACACCACCAAGATATCAAAGAGCTCTCAGAAGCACACGGCACACATCTATCACGAGTTGGACACGAACTACTATGTCAACCTGCGGTGGCCCAGCAAGACGCCTCTCAGCTTGAAAAGACTTGAGTCTGAGGATTCTACGGCAATCACAGCTCATAGATACATCCTGTCTCCCAAAGACAGCTCTTCTATCACCTTTACTGCTCACTTCTCGCCCGAAAAGAAAGTTCCCGATCTCCCTTCAGAGATCGCAAAGCGCAATTCGGCCGGCTGGCGAGACTACTGGAAAGACGGTGGTTTCGTGGACCTGACGGAGTCTACGAACCCCAACGCAACCGAGCTGCAGAGGCGTATCATCACCTCTCAGTACCACGTTCGTGTCAATAGTGCAGCTGAAGGCGAATCCCCACAGGAGAGTGGGCTCATGAACAACGGCTGGTACGGTATGTCAAAACTCGCAGCGTTCATAAAATAGCCGTCTACTAAATACGAACAGGGAAATTTCACATGGAGATGGTTGTCTGGCACAACGCCCACTGGGTATCGTGGGGTCGCGACAAATATTTCCACAACATTTTCCCTGCGCTTTATGAGAAGCTTCTACCGACTTCTTTCAAGAGAGCCGCGGATATGGGCTGGGAGGGAGCCCGCTGGCCCAAGATGACTGAGACCAGCACCGGTAGAAGCTCTCCCGGCGGTATCAACGCGTTTCTACTGTGGCAGCAACCGCATCCCATGTACATGGCGATGTTGGCTTACAAGTCCAAGCCTACCAAGAAGACTCTGAAACAATGGGATGCCGTCTTGGAAGCTAGCGCCGATTACATGGCGTCGTATGCGTGGTTCAACGAGTCCTCTGGCAACTACGACCTCGGTCCTCCGTCAGTATACCCAACGAGAAGATCCTCGAGTGGGACTAGCTAACTTCTTCACAGCTCGTATGGAGTGACTGAGAATACGGTACCAGAAGCCACCCTCAACCTTGCCTATGAGATCGCCTACTGGCGTTACGGCCTCGACGTTGCCCGCGAGTGGAAGAAGAAGCTCAACCTTCCTGTGCCCAAGAAATGGACTACTGTAGCCCAGAATCTCGCAAAGCCACCCCAAATCGACGGTCTCTACACTGTCTACGATGGCCTCAATGCGTCTTGGTGGGAAGATCCGGCCCTTACTGGCGACCCAAGGAGTCTTATCATGCTTCAAGGAATACTTCCCAACACTCCGGCCGTTGATAGCAAGGTTGCTAAACGAACGGCGGACAAAGTGTGGGAGGTCTGGGGGGACCAGAATATTCGTGGATGGGGGCGGCCTATCCTGGCCATCAACTCAGCAAGGATTGGAAATCCGGAGCGGGCAATCTACCATTTGACTGCGTACGATTACTGGAAGTTTGACGACGCTGGTAAGTCCGAAGATGTTAAGCGTCGAGTTCCGAGCATGCTTCTAACGGGTTACTTGTAGGATTCGCGATTCGAGGTGGTGACGGAGGGACGCCTCCTCCCTTTATGCCTGGAAACGCTGGTTTTTTGTTGGCTGGTAAGACAGACCTTCCTATTCTTTTCTGCATTCAGAGGTATGCTTACATCCACCTGCAACAGTTGCCTACATGGCCGAAGGCTGGGAAGGTTCTAAAGGAAACGCACCAGGATTTCCAAAGGATGATGGATGGGTTGTCAAGCATGAAGGACTTCACAAGGCGCTGTGATATGACCAAGAAGATAAAACTCCAGACAAGAACGAATTAACCCTTTCTTCTGATAGGCTTGAAGGTTTCCTGGAAGGGGAATTTCCGATGCAGGATTTAAGGGATTCATAAACACAAATAATGACTTACCCTATTTTCGCAGTTTAATAAGTTGTCCGCTTTCGAAACTAGATCTAACGCCTTACAGGTATATATTCTCCTCACATTAATCCACTTTCGTGAGTAGAGGAAGCAGCCTGGAGCTACCCATGACTATTTCATGTAAGTCAGGGACTTGTCCAGCAGCTGGACTATAACTGGTCTCGCTCAGCCGACAAACCTACTCTGCTGGGGGAAGAGCGAAACTGAATTTAGGATTCTCTCTTATAGAAATATTAGACTGTTCGTGGACTTCCGGTACTACAGTCTTAATCTAGTTGCCGGGTAGCAATTGTCAAGAAGCATCAAGCTAGAAGAAACATCTTGATACCGTGGTTCTCATTGCGGGAGCTAATCCGAACCTCCACTCACGATGCCAGGCTTTTTCTCTTCTCATTTAGGGACTAATAAGGGATACGATTGTCATTTCTCTACGATTCCTGAAAAGGGAAGACCTATTCTTAGGGATTCCACCAAAAAGCTTCGATTTAGATGGTACTTTAGCATTCATAACTCGGCCTGAGCTGAAACTACCTCCCCAGGCTGTGATTGGGTAGGTCAATATATACACTTTTGCTAACAATCAGCGCCTTAAGACTTCCGATCCAATTGCGCACCACCTGGTACAACCAACGGCTAAGTAACTCCAAGGCTCTAACCCTAAATTGGAATGGAGTTCGCAATGCAACTCTCTCTCTCGTGTGACCTTTATTTAGCCCGGGTCGATCAGATACGCGCTATCTAGCTATCGAGTACACGCGCTGTATATCCTATCTCCTCCGGCTGCCGGTAACGAGAGGAAGGGATAAAGCATGAGATCGAAGCAGGGGAATCCCGGCGGGCGAATAAAAACCCCTTCTTCTTCTTTGCAGCTATACTCGAAAACTAGCCCCGGGCCTTCGGGGCCTAGACCGCCGGCGCCTCTACATCCGCGCAAAAGCGAATGCGAGGGTGCTAAACCCCCTCGTAGCGGGTCAATAACGTTAAGAGTCGCGGGAGTCAAGCCAGACAGTGACCTGGGAGGCAGGCCAGGCTTCCAATGGCGCTTAGCCGTTACGCTACTGACTTCCCCGCGATGCAACATACATACGGCCATGTAGAACCATGCTTTTGTGAATGGGGCCATGCGGGTGGATTCGGCGAAATGCCGTCCAGGTACCTAGCGTTTCGTGTGGGCGAGTCAACCAACACAGGCTCGTATCGGGTCTCAAGAATATGCCGAACTGATTGGGCCGTATCGCCCATCCAATTGTTATGGTGCTTCCTTGCGACCCCTTGGCTCCCTACCAAGCATTGCCATTTAAATGAACTACTGTGTTGGGGGGCTATGAAGCTCCTCTATAAGAGCCGAACAATAATTGCGCTGTAGTGGGTTTATGGGAGGATACTATTGTCGTGCTTAGAGGTTGATTTAAGCAAAGTGGCGATTTAGGACGGGAGCGGAGAAACGCGTCTATGCGCGTAATAGAGTTATGGTCTAGAGCTTTAACTTGCCGCTTGGTGACGTATATCCAACTAGACGGGGATGTCTCTCCAAGAACTGGCCGTTTCAAGATCTTCCGAGAACATGGGTATTCCTTAGACTTACCACCATCTCCCCATGGAAGGACCACATCGGTGTTGTAATCCCGGGCGGCCGCGCCTCGCGGACGAGGAGCCAAAGGTGCAGTAGCATCGGGTCGCAAAACTACACCGTACTGATTTGGCTGTAGCGCCCACCCAATTATTCCGGTGTTTTCTTGCGATCCCTTGAGTAGCACTGTACACTTGCAAACTTGCTATCACGGTTGTATTGGTGCGCATGTTGCACGTATCAGGTGCATTGGCCGTTCATCTCTTTAAGCGCCCTTTGGGGTAGTTTTCACATTAGTCCCATGAGATCCCTGCTCTGTAGCGACACAAAGGTTCAAAACTGTGAACAGGGAAGAGAGAAACATTGTGAGCTAGGGTCACCTCAGGATGGCCGTGAAGGATGCGGGCAGAAAAGGTATGTTGGTTCCGAGGCATCTACGCCACAAAAGGCGACCAAGGCCCGGTGATCAACGGCCGATGACTACTACAGCGTAGCCTAGTTTCTAGCCGGATATAGTATAGTCGATATACTCTAGCCAGATAGCAGTACTTCAGTCGTGGGCATGGCTACGCCGGAGATAAAGTAGTCTTTCATCTATGTAACTATACACCCCTGCGTCTATAAATAATTATGCTGAAGGGCGGACATTGGTAACCTCCATACGTAGCAGGTTTGCCGGCTCAGGCGGGATTGCAACAGTCGCGTGTAGAGTGATTTTCTACTACCATGGAAGTCGCTGCTTCGGATGGTAAATCAAGTGGCTTGTTAGAGGTATAGAGAGGCAAGGCGCACTGACACCTGGGTGTGCTCAGGGGCTGAGAGATTTTCGCTTGGCAGACATTATTTCCTCGGTCACTGGGGAATTACCGCCTAACTAAGTGGTACCGGTACATAAACCCGCTTTCAGTCTAGACTTATCACCGTCAATCTAAGCCGTTCTCCTTTACAATCTAGCTCCGCAGATTTCCACGGTTGTAGCAACCCAGCTCACTTTTCCGATGAACCATGTAATAGCCAATGGCTAACTGGTAAAGGAAGGTAAGTGTTGGAAGCATCTGGAGAGAGGTTCCTCGGCCCGAATATCAAGACCTACATTATAGGGTGCGCAAGTAGTGTGCAAGAAATACTCCGGTGCCATGGGTGGGTGTCTTGGGCTACCACACTTCCAACAACTTCTACAGTGCTTCTCATCGTTTGTAGATAAGGATCTAGACCAGTCTGTCTTGCCGTTGCCTGCGGGATACGACTAGCATGTACTTGTGATATAATTGGAAAGTGTTAAGCCGCAAGTTCCATTCTAACGTATGAAATCCGGAAGAATCCATGAGTATCATTTCCCTGGATTAACATGAACACTTAGCCGCCACCAGTCACGGTGGGTTACAGCCTACCTGCTCAAATCTGAATAATACTCATCACTCATTGATATATTCCCCGTGACCTTTTCAGATTCTAAGAGAATCAAAGAACATATATACCTACTATATAGATAAGGAGCTTAGGGTGCAAGACCGTCGGCAAACAAAATTGGTAATTGCGGGATGCGTAGACTTGTACGTATCTTACACGAACAGCGGAAGGTGGAAAGGATAATCCACTCACAGTCCGGGTCTTACCGCGGTGCTAAGCCGGCATCCTTTCTTGCAATACACTGAATATCACCGTAGCACTCGACAAATGATGAGGACACCAAGACCCATGCCGAGGATCCTCTTGGCCTCCGCCATCGAAGGGTGCATGGTCGTTTAGGTTAGATAGCCGGACCAGAAAGTGTCATTAGACCAATCATAGCTTATGACTAGCAGTCTCGACGACATGGTTAGCCAGGATACGGCGGCAGAACCAACACCACAGCTAACATCACAACCACCACCACAACCAGCATCACGACCAACATCACAACCAACACCACAATCAACATCACAATCAACACTACAACCAAAAACACAACTAGCCTAGCTTCTACTTGTTGGTCGTCTTGTCCCATGCAAGGTAGTTCGTTGTGACTATCACCATGCCATCGAGTCCAGACCAACAGGTACCCGGAAGTAGTGCAGGTAACATGGGTAGGTACAGAAATGATTTGGAAGGGAATTTAGGGTCATTTGAGGGCCCCAACGAGTAGGTTCCTTGGGATCTTACGCGTGGATGAAAGAGCAGTCCGCCGATGCCCCCGACTGGATTTAGTTCAAATACACTCTGATTACTCCCTTGATTCATTGATTCTATGCTATCATACTTTCATGCCGATTTATTACATTCTCTCTTTTACCTAGTACTGCTCTGGTATCTTTACCGCCCCCTTTACACATTTTCAACAATCAACACTCATCTCACTCTCATTGAAATTACTTTGGCACTCTCTCAGCATGACACGGCCTACTTTATGGAGTACATTCGCCTTGGCGATGGTAATTATAGCCAACCTGATACCATTGGCCGCATCCCTTCCAAATCTCCGCATCATGCCTCTCGGAGATTCCATCACCAAGGGTAGCGGCTCTACTGGTATTGTTGGTTACCGAGGCCCGCTGCGCAACAAGCTTCTGAGCCAAGGCAAAACCGACGATATCACAGTCGATATGATCGGTACAATGCGAGATGGCAACATGGTCGACAACGACCATGAAGGCCACAGCGGAGAGTACTTGGCCGATATCAACAGGTATTGGAAGGACTCTATCAAGGCTCGCCCGAACTTGGTTCTCGTCCATGCCGGAACAAACAACATGGATAAGAACCGTGACCTTGCTATTGCTCTCGACCTTATGCGGTCGATTATCGACGGCATATTTGAGAGCGCTCCCGATGTTACTATCATGGTTGCCCCTGTCATCTGGGCTAATAAGCCCGCAATGCAAGCCAACAGCGATCATTTCAACGCCCAAGTCGAGTCTCTTATCGAATTGCGACAAACGCAAGGGAAGCACATACTTCCCGTGCACGTTGACATCACCGTCAATGACCTTTCGGATGAGAAGCACCCCAACGACAGAGGCTACGAGAAGATGGCCAATGCCTGGCTCAAGGCCATCGTGGAAGCAGACTCTCGTGGCTGGTTGAAGAACCCTGTCAAGGTCAGCGAGAGCGACGCTCCAAATATGGGTCTCGGATATTCGTCAGATAGCGGCAACGGCAACGGAAACCCGCTCGTCAATGTCTGGGATAAGAAGGGCACTGTCTTCCCAGGCTTCCGCACCTGGGAGTCGGTCGGCACGATTCGTGGCCCTGTCGAGGACGCGAGTCGTGAAAAGGTGCTCTTGGCCGATCTCGACGGCGACGGTATCGCTGATTATATCCTCGTTGGCGGTGATGGAAGCATGAAGGCCTGGATCAATGGAGGCACGGCCAATGATTGGAAGTACATCGGCAGAGTCGAACCTCCCTGGATGTCTGTGAAGGGAGATATGATTCGCCTAGCAGACGTCGACAACGACGGCAAGGCCGACTTGATAGTCCTTTACGAAGATGGCGCAGCAAAGGCCTGGACGAATATCGACGACGGAAAAGAATTCGAACCCCTGGACTCCAAGTGGGCAACAGGCCTGGCCTCGAAATCCAAGGTCCGCTTCGAGGACATCGATGGCGATGGTTATGCCGACTATGTTATCGTCGAGAGCGATGGCGCCACCAAGTGGGCACGCAATACACACAACAACGGCAAGGACAGCAGTAAGAAGAACTGGGAGACTGCGGTATCTATTGCGCCTGGTCCGGCGGGTATGCCTCCCAATGCAGCAAGACTTCGCGATATTGATGGCGACGGCAAGGCTGGTAAGCTGTTCACAGGCTCCTGAAAGACAGGTAAAAACAGGCGTAACTGACATGACAATAGACTACCTGATCATCTATGAGGGAGGTGCTGTCAAGGCGCTCCGAAACACAATTGGTAAAGGCGAGCGCAACTGGGAAGACCTAGGCACCATCGCTCCCGGTATCGAAGGCGTCACTGGCGACATGATTCGGTTCGCTGACATGGACGGCGATGGTCTGGCTGACTTCCTTGCTGTTGGAAATGACGGCAGTATTCGCATGTGGAAGAACCTGGGCATCATGGGGAGTGACAAGGGCCAAAGCATGCGTTTTGCCGACTTGACTGGCGACGGAAAGGACGATATCATCTCGGTCGACTCTAGGGGTCGGGCGCTCGCATGGATCAACAAGGGTGTCGACCAGTGGGAGTCGATCGGCGAGATCGCCCCGGGTTTCGACGAGGACCTCTCCTCAGCCCGCATCGAGTTTGCCGATGTCAATGGCGACAAGAAGGCCGACTACCTGATCATCTACGGTGGTGGCTCTGTCAAGGCATACCTGAACAACGGCAACCTTCCTGACCCAGGGAGTGAGCGGATCTGGCAGAACGGCATCGTCATCGCGCCGGGCGTTGGAGAGCCTGGTAGCAAGGTCAGATTTGCAGATCTCGACGGAGACGGTTACGACGACTTTCTCATCCTTTATGAGGGCGGAGCGGTCAAGTACTGGCAGAACAACAAGAACATCCCACCCAAGGATGGGGAGCGCATCTGGAAGGACGGCATCGTTGTGGCCACGGGAGTCGGCGAGCCCGGCAGCAAGATCAGGTTTGCCGACCTCACGGGAGATGGCAAAGCCGACTACATCGTCCAGTACGAGGGCGGCGCCGCAAGAGGTTACCGCAACAGTGGCAACATCCCCGGTGGTGAAGGACGCAAGTGGAACGATATGGGCACAATCGCCACCGGTGTCAGCCCTCAGGGACCTGTCAGTTACGCTGACCTCAACGGTGACGGCAAGGCTGACTATCTCGTCGTTTTTGACGGAGGTTCTGTCAACGCTTACATCAACAAATATGACTGGAATAGCCCGGTGCCAGGTGAAGATCCTGACGCGGGCGACGAGGACCCCAAGGATGGCGAGCATGAAGACGGATGGACGTGTGAGAACCACGACTCCACATACGGCAAAGATCCAGTCATCTCAGGCACCGACGGCGCGCTGGGCACCTACAAGTCGTATTCTGGCTCCCTCAAGGGCTTACAATACTTCACCATCGTCAACCTCACCCCCTTCACCTTCAAATATGAGTCAAGTGCCTCCAATTCCAACCAGATGAAGAGGTGGGACTTTGGCGATGTTGAACCTGGAAAGGCGCGTCAGAACATCGGCTGGTACCATGCTGGGGCCTTTGATAGTCAAGTAGACAGCAAAGGCGAGGCCTACTACACCATCGGCGACACTGGCAAGAAGTTTGTGGTCCGCGTCACGAACAACTTCAAAGCCGGCGATCATCCTTACCGTGCTGTTTGGGACCTGAATGGCATGGGCGCAGGACAGCGCGAGGTCAAATGCCCAGGCGACGAGACTCCCGTGACGCTCGTCATCACCGGCAGCCCAGACTATGAACATGGCTTCATAACGTCCATCAGGTCCGGGCCGGGAAACTGGATGGGCATGATATATGAAACTATCAAAGACCGCCAGCTGAAGGATGTCATCGTGCCCGGCTCGCACGACGCTGGTATGAGTTATATGTCAAACAAGTTTGGTGGGGATGGTAACAAGGATAACACCCAGACCCAGGGGCTCAACATCAGGGATCAGCTCTGGGTCGGTTCGCGTTGGTTCGATTTTCGTTTCATCTCCATTCATGAGCAGGGTGATATTTCTAGTTACGATTTCTGGATAACGCATATGACCAATGTCGGGGATATATGGCACGGTAATTCCGGCGAGAGCATGGACGAGGTCGTCGACGAGATCAACGAATTTACCTCGGAAAACCCGGGCGAAGTCATCGTCCTACAGCTCCGCTTATTACACGGTATCTTCGCCGCTGCGGGCAGTTCGCGCCTTGCCTGGGATAGTGACATCAAAGAAAACTTCTTCAGCAAGCTCAAGAAGATCAATAACCGTTGCCCCAACCTCGACAAGAAAACTGACGGTGGGGGCGGCCATCTCGAGAAGCTGAAGATAAGTCAACTTATGCGCGGTGCTACGAAAACAGGCAAAGAAGAGACGGGTGACCCAGCAAATGGATGCGTCATCATCATGATAGACACCGAGTCGATGATTGAGGGATCGGAGCTCAAAGACGATGACGCCCATTCACGGGGAGATGGCATCTACCGCAAGCTTGACATGGTTTGGGAAGACGCTTGGCCCGACAAGATCGAGGCCAAGCTTTCAGCTGAAGAGGCCGTGGAGATGTGGACAAAACAGAAAGACAAGAGCAAGCTCCATGTCGGTCAATGGGTGGTTACAGGTGGCGCCAGGTCCATCAGCTGGAACGCCGAAGTCATGAACAGCGTTTTCCCCTGGAGGGCTATCAACACGATTGGACCAAATACGAAGTACCCTTCGGTCTTTTTGATGGATTACATCGGCGTGTTTGTCCAGGGTGAGACCGACTGGAATCTCCTGAGCTTTGAAGCATACGTCATGGCCGTTGGCTTGAACCTGTACACCTTGAGCGAGAACTGCGATATCAACGCTTATAAGCGGCCGCCGTTGCTCCCTGGCGGCAGCAAGGCCAACAGGCTTGCCAGCATCAAGAAGCCCTGGGAATGGAACGGCGTGATCTATGCCAACGGCACAAGGCTCGAGGAGGCACCGGCTGATCTGCATGTCGGCTGTGTCGAGATCCTCGAGAAGGGGACTACATTTGGCAATGGAACGGTTCTGAGGGAGGATATGCCGAACCCGGGCTGCTTTGATAAAGGGAATGGGTCTGGTGACAGGTTGCCCTCGTTTGAAACTGCTTCTTCCACGATGAAGACGACTGTGCGTACAGTGAGCACCATCAGCAGCGCGCCAGTCACTGTCACCACACGCAGCCGTGCTTTGGCTACTCCCACCCGCAGTGCGTAACGACGCAGCGCTAGTAATGTACTGTCGAGGGGAGAGGTATGTTACCATAGCTACGCAGTTGTAATAATGACGAGTAATGGTGGAAAGGGAAGGGGGGTAGCTTGTTGATGCATGTAGATCTGTAGGCGATATGGAGGAGCTGATATGGAGAGGCGGCGCTGCGGGTATGGGTGCCCTGGCTACTGATGGATGAGGTTTCTATAGTGCTGGACTTATAAGTTAAACATGTACCCTGATCGGCGATCCTTTCTCCTTGTCTCCCGTCTTAAAGCCACTGGGTAACAACGCGATCGGACTTAAAACGTGCGTTTGCGAGTTTAATTTCACCGCAGGTCAGCTACCTATTCAACCTCTCTTTACTATATATAGTAAATCCTAATTAAAGAATATGTCTCTAGACACAAAGGTTCTTTTAACCTGGCTGATAGGCCGGGCATTGCGTAAGATGCAGTCACTCAATCAAGGATAAACCAACCAAGCTTCTACTCATCGTGTTGCTAACACCTAGTTACTATAAATAGTTGATAGCAGTGTTAACAGTGTGCCACATGCCGCTGCACAATACCATGGTAGACTTGTTGGGTGACGAACGTGGACTTGTTGGTCGATGACCCAACCTACGTTACATGGCACGTTAACTAGTTCGTCTACCTTAGTCTAGACCTCCGGCAATCTCAAAGGTCGCACCAACACGCCAATTGCAACCCAAGGTTCGGGGCTCCCCCGCCGCCAATGCCGTCCGGGCCACGGCCTCTGCAGGGGTGTCGAGTTTGAGGGGGCGATAAGGTAACCCCAGACTCCCGTGGCCGGGCTCCATTCTGGCCGGGCGAGGGCCTTGAAGCAGGTATAAGAGCATGAGGTGTCGCCCCGGAGGAGGGATAGAGCCCACCCCTGGCAGAGCTCGACAAGCAATTATCCCCGTCATGTCTTCTAATACCGAAGTGAACCTTGAAACCATAGACACTCGTCTATCTTTATCCGCCTCTGAGACCGAGACGGATACTGCCACGGCCACAGAGCTGCTCGCCCTCACCACGCCTTTCAAGCAACCACGCGGATGCGACTCCCATTGGGTGCGCAAAAACTTGACCACAGCCTACGCCCACTCTAAATTTACGGTGCCAATTCTTATATCGACAGCCGTGCCATCATGCTATCCATCCGGCTGGGAGGATGTCGTGTCCGAGAGCCGCTTCCACTTCAATCCGGCTGTGTGTCCTAGCGGCTGGACCTACTACTCTATGGCGGAAACCATGGAGCTTACGACGGCCTCATGCTGCAATAGGTGCGTTGTCGATCATTCTTTATCTGGCGTACTTGCCTGAGAAGAACGCAGATAACTAACCAAGGTATCTACGTTAGTGGTTATACTCCATTAAACGACAAAGACCGCGATCTCGTTTTCTCTCAAACTTTCAACACCATCAATTGTGGGCGCTGGGTACATAACACCGACAACCAGGCCACACCGACTGAAACGGGTGGCATAGAATCTCGGGCTGGCCAAACCTTTATGCTACACGAGGCCTGGTCTATATCCTGGAATTCATCTGATACAGCAACACTTACTCCACAACTACCTACTCTAACCAATGAAATGATAGTTCCGACGTGGACTCCTGGCGAGGAGATCCCTGAGGGGATATATGACAACGAGACGGTTGATGATAGTCCATTCGCGAGTCCGGAGTGGAAATTCATATTTATCGGCGTGCCTACTATTGGTGCATTTATCTTTATAGCATGCTGTATTTGTTGCGGGCGATATTGTTGGAAGAGGAGAAGGGGTAAGGCACCCGACGCTGGGATACGACTACAGAACCAACAGCATGACCAACACCATAACTAGCGTTATGAGAGTTTCGGTGGATTTTAAACTAGCGGGGTATGTCACGGGCTACCTAGTATTAAAGATACAGGGGTAGAGCGATCTTAGGAATAGACCAGGAATAATATGAACGATTCCCCCGCATCCGTACCTGGTATCCCATCGTAATCATGACTTCCAACATCACACCGTCGTCGGCGACAGCGACAACAACAACAGCGACAACAGGGTATCGAGACACTCTTAATACACCATACCATATGTCGAGTAGCTGCGAGTCTAACTGGAAGCTCACGAATGTGGCCTGGACGGAAGATGGAGTTAGCAGCTCTACGGTGCCTGTTCTGGTATCGCACTCTACCTCGGCATGCTACCCGTCTGGCTGGGACGACACAGGAAGCCTCTTCGGCTTCAGTCCCGCCGTTTGCCCTACTAAATGGGTCTACCATCTGATAGGCCAGGATAAGGGATCCCTTGCGGATACGACAGCCTATTGTTGCCAAAGGTCCGACTCTCTTGTTTTCCAAGTGCCCTCTGGAAAGCCACTATCAAAGAGCTAAACAACCACCCTAGCGGCTACACTTTCAGAACCTTTCGGGGGGAACATTGGCTTGCTAGCACAATGTTTCCCAACCAATGTGGACAGTGGGGTGATAAGAATGATTCCAAAGAAACCCTCAAGCTTCACCAGGCCTGGGCTATAACTTGGGCCTCATCTGACAAGGCCGGCCTCACATCTCAGCCGCCCACGTTCACCAGCGGTGAGCGAGTGGCAGATTGGAGTCCCCAAGAGCCGTATTCTGATTACGAACATAACCGTGAGCCTAGCAACAATCATGGTTGGGACAGCTTGCTGTGGTTTTTGATGCTTGGGCTGCCCATTATCCTGGGGCTGCTTCTTGTCGCCTGTTGCTGGCGGTTCGTACGCAACCGGAGGCTGAGAAAAAAGGAGCAAATAGCACTGACTGTGAACTCTCACATGCCTCAAGAGAGGACAAATTGAGAGTCAGCTTGGTGACGAATAACTTCCCAGATATACACGTACGCATATATCTCTCGGTACCCGAATCTTTTTCCGTGATCCATTGAATCTTGTGTTTTGGAGAGCCATTCAGTGCGACTGTTACTTGAATTTCTATTCCGAATGTGGCTGTGTAGAGTCTCGATTCCTATCGTCGAATCTTCCATTATTAACTTGCCTGATTAGTTATGCATACATAGCACAAGGCAGCTTTCTAGACCCCTGCATCTATCCAACAAGAGGACTTTTGCGTTTTCCAGGGTGCAAACTTGCCATTGGCCATGCTGCGACGTCCAAGTTCATTGATTGGACGCTTTGGGTTGTTTGTTGGTTGACGACCAACATGCCTAAACTTGAAACCCTCCACGGGCCGCCAAATACTACGTTAAGTCTGCCCTGCCGCCAACGCCACTAGTCCGCGCCTAACAGCGCTAACCTTCCTAGGCAGCTGAGAGAGAGTAACTAGATAAGTATTTAGCGAGCCCATCTCCCCACAATTATTGGCGGAAATTCACGATCATCTCGCCCGTTTCCATCATGTCTCTCAGTACTGAGGCCGACACCGACACCACAGACACCACAGACACCACAGACACCACAGACACCACAGATTCTAGTCTGTCTAGGTTCATTTCTAGGACAAAGACAGACACAGACATAGCTACAAACATTTCCACGCCAACATCCACGATCACAAAGCTGCTTGCCCTCACCACGCCATTCAAGCAGCCGCCCGGATGCGAATCCCACTGGACGCTCACAAGCGTGGCTGTGAGCGAATCAGCTGGCAGCAACTCTACCACCACAGTGCCTCTTCTTTTGTCGAAAGCCATACCATCTTGTTACCCCTCTGGCTGGGAGAATATTGCGCCAGAGCATCGCTTCGATTTCAGGCCAGCTGTGTGTCCTAGTGCTTGGGTCTACTACAACATGGCTACAGTAGGTTACGATGGTTATTCCACAGCCTACTGCTGCAATAGGTATGTTGACCCTCAATTGCTTATCAAACATTTATCCACATAATGCACCGAGGTTAACCAATTTATCTAATATAGCGACTATACTAAGCTTGATCGGAACGACTTCCAGGTTGTTCTCTCTGCAAGTATAAGCAACGTGCAATGCGGACGCTGGGTCAGCAACGACGACCAAGCCAAAGCAGCCACCACAGGCAACATAACCCTTGAAGAAACCTTGGTGGTACATGATGCCTGGGCTATAACCTGGAATATATCTGACACGGCGACACTTACTCCACAGCTGCCTGCGCTGACTAGTGGTATGGAGGTTCCGACGTGGACTCCTGGTGACGAGATTCCTGAGGGTAAATATGACTACAAGGAGCCTGATGATGGCCCTTTTCCGCGCGCTCTTGCAGGGTTTCTAATCATCGGTCTGCCTATCATCGGCGCTTTCATTCTTGGACTATGCTGCTTTTGTTGTGTGCGACACTATCGGAAGAGGGAAAGGGGCAAGGCTGCGAAGAGAAAAGAAGCGATTAGGCTACAAGAGAGAGCTATAGCTGGCCAGTAATTAGTAATTAGTTGATGTTAATTTGTCACCGTCCTTTGTTTCACCGACACTTCCAAACTAGTCGTGCACGCAAATAACTATGGCTCTGGCGAAGCTCTCGCTTTACTCGACGTTAAGTCAATCGTAAACTGCGGGTCGATGTTACGACAAGGAGACGAAGCTTGTAAAGAGAGAAATCTTATTGTTTCACCCATTCTGTTAGTTCTTCGTCGTTGGATTTCTCCAAAAACATCGAGCAAAGTAAGCAACTCGAGTGTTTAGGAGTGCTATTTGATGCAGCGACAGAAATAGCGATGCAACGTAACTGACAAGTCAAATCAGACCAACACCGATCATATAATAAACCTGAATTGGATGCCCTCTACTGTGTATTTTTGGAAAATAAATAACTCTGCATTTTATGTCTGTTCTTATCACAGGTAGTAAGAGAAGCCTTTATGTAGAGATTTGTTCTTGTATCTTCCACGAGAAGAGATTCTTCACGATAAAGATTACTCCAAGAAAAATTTGTTGTTAGTTTCAGGTTAATATACCATTGGCTATCCTATTGAAGCTGTTTCAAAGCAATACAAGTTAATGGCTAGAGTTTCTATCGTACATTTTCCATACCATGCCATATCTCGTTTTAGATCCTTCCCTATTTCTACATCGTTTGCCTTGGCACTATTTATCAGCCTGCTTCTTCCAGGTAACTAACTCCGCAGTTCTTGCAAACGCATGTTTGATCACAAAAGCATGAGCCAGGCCTGCTGCAGTTGCAAGTAGAGCCGCAGTTGCAGCCCGTTGTTGATTGAGTAGTTAGCTTGGAGGTTGAAGTTGTGTGGGTGGATAAGACTGGCTCAAGATATTTGACCCCGTCTCCTGCTATTCTACTAGTCTGAGATCAAGGTTTGCGCTGCCTACCATGTCGCATTCATGACATTGATATATATCGTATCTCTTGTGCAATCTTGGGTTGTCACTCTCTGTTTATTGGCATCATAGACAGTGGGTGATCTGCGCTCTTTCCTTTTAGGGTATGTTAGAGCTTAGCCAAGCATCATGTTGTTTCGAATATCACGTGCTCATCATCTAATGGGCAAACGGCGACGTGAGATTCCATTATAATAAATCTACATAGATAGCTGCGGAGATACCATGTTTCCCCATTTTGTAAAGGTTTACGAAGATAGCAGTCCTGGAAGTAACTCAATCTTTGGAGGGGCAAGATACACTATAGATGGAGATGTTCTTGGGGGATTGAAATAAATACCATATTTGATTTTTTAATACACGACTCCAAAAGAACTTCTATAGTAAAGACTATTGAACGAAGTCTATAGCTGAGTGACCTCATGGAGTCTCCAACGGCTTGTTGGAATATGGCGTGGTCTCCACCTAGCCAATTATCTATAAATGCCTTCCCCTTATGCCTGTTAGCTTGACGTATTAACTTATTGCTTAGGGCATTCCCTTTGAAATGCCTTCTCACACCACGACGTCATGATAGCGCCTAGCAACTCGTCAAAAACGCCTAATCAGTCGACCCGTCAACCAAGCGGGGCAGCGGTCTCATTTAGCCGGGATGTAAACGTCATGAGGCCATCTCGAACCGGAGGAGGTGGATATGAGAGGAGAAACTCCGGATGAAATGTACAAACACCCGAAGAATAAACGATCACATCAGCTAAACTGGCCCATGATCAACAAACGTGAACCAATCGTTGTCAGAATCGCATGATCATGAGTCAGTTTTGAAGCAGCGTCCAAGTGCGATTCTGCAGCTGGCCCCCTCTAAAACCTGGATCTAACCCGTGCTCGGTGAAACTCTGGCCAAAAGTATCCCCAGCGCAGGCTATAGTTCCGCAAGATCTCTAACTGTCGCCAGTATCAGATGCAACTTGAATCATCATTTTCAGGTTCCATATACGCGAAACGATATTCGAAAGGGTAACAATTGATAGAGCTTGGTAAGGACACCCGAACTTGAGCCATAACCAAAGCCATTCCTAGGTTGGGTTTCTCAAAGGACGTGAAGACTGTTGGACCTTAAAGGCCAAGAGTTAGGGACAATGTTGGATCCAATCAAATGATGTTGTATCATACTGCGGTGACATTGAGGTAGGCATAGAAGCAGGCTGTCAAAGCCGATGGGATTCTCTTTCTTTTCCTTATTAAATAGCGCATATCGCAACCTGAATTTTCTGTCTTGTTGCTTCCCTTTCCTTCTCTTTAAATTGCTGTTTTCGGAAGCTCGGCCGGTTGACTATCCCAAACCCCTCCATATCAATCTGTCCCAACCCCGCCTTCGTCATGGCACCCATCAAAGTTGGCATCGTGGGCTATGGCTTTGCTGCTAAGAACTTCCACATTCCGTTCATAAGCGCTATTCCCGATTACGAGATCATCGCTATCCTGCAGAGATCCGAGGCGCCGGCAGACCCGTCGACCGCGCCCAAAGGCTCCCACTGCACGGTCGACTGGCCTCAGGTCAGACACTACACAACAGCGGACGCGTTCTTCGCAGACTCGGATATTGCGCTCGTAGTCGTAGCCACTCACACTGATACGCATGCGCTGTTTGGTGAGAAAGCGGTGCGAGCCAAGAAACACGGTATGTTATCCCGCAAGCTTTGGAGAACTAAAAGGGATGTTTTCGGTGCTGAAACCAAGGACTAGTCATCGTTGATAAGCCTTTCGCAACAACTGCTGAAGAAGCAGACCGCGTCATTCAGCTCGGAAAGGAGAACTCGGTCCTCGTTGCTTGCTTCCAAAACAGAAGATGGGTAAGTCACATCCCTTATCATTTCAGGTTTTATGTCGCTGATTCTCTAGTAGGATGGCGACTTCCAGACTCTCAAGCAAATCATTGGAAAGGGTGCCTTGGGTGATATCAAGGAGGCAGAGATTCATTACGACTTTGAGTCCCCCGCGTGGTTATCTCATCTGACTGCAAAGGAATGGACACCTGGTTCCGGACTTGCCTTTGGGCTAGGTAAGCTTGCTTCGATTTGGCAACTTCGCCGACGGCTCTCTTGTATCTGGGACTGACCTGAGTGGTTTCGCAGGAACACATAGTGTCGACCATGCCTTTCTCTTGTTCGGGCCACCGAAATCGGTGACTGCCTTCTTCCGGGTACAACGTGGCATTGATAGCGAAGTGGAAGACTCCTTCACCATCATTCTCCAGTACGACGGGCCGCAGAAAGATTTACTCGTGACGGTCAAGACTTGTGTCGTTACGCCAATGGCGCAGCAGCTCAAGTATCTCGTCCGTGGAACTAAAGGGTCTTTTGTCAAGTTCCAGCAACGCAGCACCTGCGCCCAGGAGGAGCAGATCGCAGAAGGCATGGGACCGCTTGAACCTCGCTTTGGCGTGGAGCCAGAGTCCATGCACGGAGTTCTCACAACATACGACGAATTTGACCCAAGCATCCAGAAGTTTGACCCGGCAACAAAGAAGTATACTGGAAAGTACCCCACGATTCCGGGGCGATGGATGGGGCTTTACGAGCACCTTGCTGATGCTATCAACGGCAAGGTCGAGCTGGAAGTTGACGCTGCGAAGTCGAGGGATGTGCTGCGGGTTATTGAGTTGGCTAGAGAGTCGCATGTGAAGGGCGCTACTGTTCAGTGGAGTTGATTGATTCTCATCAAGAAGTAAGCTAGGGAGGGGTCTTGTTCTTAGATGACACGACTGCCTTGGGTGCAATGTTGCGGCTTATTAGTCTAGGGAAATAGGGGTTTATCATCACAATTGAGAATGGCACCGAAATAGTATGAAGATTTTGCAGATTACAAAAAACATTTAACCAGAACATACGCACTTCTGATCGCAATTTGATGTTTACAGCGGTTGCAAGGTTGACTGTGACAACTTCGGAGCTTGTGTGCTGGCATAAATGTACAAGCAAGGGGAACATATAAAAGATTTGCTTCCAAAAGACCAACCAGACCACACAGATTGACACAGGCGCTGCTAAAACATGCTGAATCCGTGTATCGCTATGACTTCCAAACACCTTCTCACTCCCCCCGGTTCACTGGCGAGTCACCGTCCACTGGGTCTCGACCTTGATGTCGTCCTTTTGTCCTTTGGATGAAGTAGCCGTCAAGTTCTTCTCGGAACTAGCCTCATCGGCGAACCCAGCGACGACATAGTCGCTCTGCAGCTTATCGGCCGGTCGGTAATCGTCCATCTCCCAGGTAGAAAGGTTCTCGGCGCGGATATGAGTTCCAGGGTGGCTTCGTTGACCTGTGCGGCTTCGGTCTACGTATCCAGCACTTCGCTCGTCCGAGTATTCTTCCAGTCGAGAACCTCCCATTCGCTTCTTGTACTTGGCGTAGAATGGTCGGAGCATCGGGATGCTGACGCACAGGATGGCGAGGTTCGGCTCGAGGATGAAGAGGAAGATCGTTGTAGGCATCGTTCCGGTGACGTTGGCGTTGAGATCGACGGTCGAGATGTAGATGAGTCGGAAGACGGCACAGACAACGCAGCTATGAAGTAGATTAGCGGACAGTTCAAAGGCTGTCAAGGAATAACAGCAGCTTACGCTAGACCCAGGGCGAAACAAGACGTGATACCGATCTTGTCGGTCCGCCGTGTTTGCAACTGCCAGATACTGTGCATAGGCAAGGCCATGATAACCAAGTCGCCAATGGCGTTTGTGGCGATCAATGATTGAATCATGGGAATATACGCGCCGCATTTTCCAAGGCCAGTCCATTGTGCCGAAACAGGATTGCACAGGAAGATGCAGGCTGCAAGATACGAAATAAGCCACATGCCGACAAAGACTAGAGCAGCCTTGGATGTTTTCTGCATAAAGGGCGTGGGGAAGACGCGGATAAAGAAGCACAGCATGCTAGCCTTGACGGACGCGAGCAACGTGACGTAGATGGTTTGCATGCCAAAGGTCAACTGGTAAAGATATCAGTTGCCTGGAGTCTTGATGAGTCCAGTTGACGAGCTAGTACATACCTGTAGGATGAAAGGAACGTTGACAATAACTTAACAAATCCATTCAAGTCAGTGATTTATCTTAACGTGATCATCGATAGGTCAAGACGTGACTGTCTTTGGGCAACCGAGCAAGAATTCACATACGCTCTGGATGGGAGGCCATATTGTAGCCATTTCCTACAGGGGCAACTACAAAGCCCAGTCAGTACGGCCCCTTTCTTCCTCTCGAGTACGATTACTTACAGACTCCTTGACAGCACAACATTGCAACGCCTAAAGGCTGATAAAGTGTGTCAGTAAGCTGATCATAGTAGATGAACGGGTGCACACAAACCGTCGCAAAGATTACCAGCGAATCATCCCATCCTATGCCAGGGCCCCTGAACCGGCCAAGGATTCTGAGAGAGACAACACATAGCACGAGAAGCACAATAATGCAGTTGATGATGAGCTCGGCTCGCACAAACCCCAGAATTGGGTAGTAAATCAGAGGAGCCGTCGTGGAAGTCATCGTTGCAAGATCCGACCAAGTCGTCAAAATGTCCGCCCCGGGGCTAATGGCCAGCAGAACGTCCCGATATCTTCTTTATATGACGGGCAGCAGCACCCAAGCACCCCGGGTAGCTAATGACTGCGCCAGTGGTTCGTTGCCAAGGTTGGCAATTCTTGGCCGGGCATGGAGAAGTCGGCAGGCTCTTTCGGCATCAAGAGACGTGCCTGCATTAGGGCCTGCGAGAACAACCCGCCGGACGTCATTTCTGATATCTACCAACGTCCAGGTTCAAGGATTGATGTGGCAAGCCGGCCTGCATTTGTAACGTGGTGAAACGGTTCTGCAGTTTCCATCCCCGCTAGGAGAGCGGCCATGCAATCGCAAGGGAATGATAGTCCTGCCTGGCCTGCCAAGTCGCCAGCAGACAGGCCGTAAAGCTGCCGGGACCGTCCTGCATTACCCGGCGGGCCAAGTGGGAACTTGGAGATGGGAGCAATTAGCCCCTACTACTAGCGCTGGACATTGGGTCGAAACGTTGGTGCTATACCCGAAGATGTAACCGCGCGGATTCGATCCGCTCGATCAAGTAGGCTGCAGGGCAGCAGGGTTACAGGACAAGGGGAGAAGGGCAAGAAGGGCAAGGTTGTTCGGGAATATGAAGATTTTAACAGCCCGACATAGATTCATCACCCCTTGCTGAGTGTCCCGTTGTGGCCCGTTCCGCTAGGGCCACAACTTGTGGTCCACTTGACAAAGATTTTCAGCCGAGGCATTGGCGCTACGAGTATTAAGTAAGACCTCCGAGTCATGGATTGTTTTCTCTGTACTGTAGTATCAAACCGTTCGCGTCTCGTCTCCTGAGTCCCCGGTGCAGATCTTGCACAGCAAGGGCTCTGGGATCCGATGCACGCGCGGAGCAGAATTCCGGGAACAAGTCCGGGGGAGTTGGCGAGTCAAGTCCGTTGCCCTTGGTAAAAGATCAACAGCGTCCAGGAAAAGACCATCTTGGGCCAAGAGTCTGCGTGTAGACTTTGTCTGTTGAATATAGAGTTTTGCGGCTCAGATCTGGAAACATCGAATCGAAACAACTGTTGGATTCTTGAATCCTTAGTCGTCATCCTGGTCGCCTGTTGGACGCTCATTACCGCCCAGCCGGTTCCGCTTTGTACGTTTTCAGCTAAACCTCCAGTACTGTGCCGTACTGTCCGTCCTGAAAGGGTTCATGCATGAACAAGACAAACAAGGGTGCCCTGCTAGCTGGCCCTGGCATATCTCATCACGTTTGGAATCAGGCGAGCCACAAACCAGATTGAACCATTCCCGTGGCAACATTTGGATGAGCCTCTGGGCACAGTCTTCGCAGGGCAACTTGAGTCGCTATTCTTATAGTACCCACTACATAGGGAAACATCGCGCGACTGGTAGCCCTTGCACAGGCCAACGGACACGCACACAAGAGTGGTTAGCCCGGGCGAGGTGATTGCTCCGCTCCACGTTGGGGCCAAGGCATCGAGGCCTCGCCTCCTATAAGTACACGACGAGGCGAGCAAAGTGTGGTAGAGAGCCATACCCACCATTGCTATAACTCCGGAAACAATACGGGAAAAAAGAAAAAAAGAAACGGAACCAAAATGGCTTCATCCAAGACATACACCACCAAACAATGGGTCCTCGCCTCCAAGCCTACAGGGGCGCCGGTACTCTCGGGGGATGACGCAACGTTCAAGCTCCAGACTGTTACTCTCCCTCCGCTTGAGGATGGCCAAATACTCTGCAAAGTGCAGTACTTTTCCAACGACACGGGCTTGCGCAACTTCATCCAGAGCACAGTAGCCCCAGAGCGCTTCTACGTTCCCACCGTGCCTGTTGGCTCGCCGATGCGATCCGGCATCATCGCCGAGGTCGTCGAGTCGGCGTCGTCCACTTACAAGGCGGGAGACCTTGTCATGGACTTTCATCTCGGAACGTGGAGCGAATATGTCATCCTGGACGCCGCCAACTCGCAGGCCCTGTCTCCGCTCCCCGGCGGTCTCCCGCTCACCCACTACCTGGGGGCCTTTGGCGCGTCTGGGATAGCAGCCTACACGGGCCTGTACATCGCAGGGGAAGCCAAGCCCGAGCATACGATTGTCATCTCGGCAGCAGCAGGTGCTACGGGATCCATGGCGATCCAGATCGCCGTCAAGCTCCTCGGCGCCAAGCGAGTCATTGGCATTGCCGGGTCGGACGACAAGTGCGCCTGGGTAAAGGAGGAGCTTGGTGCGCACGAGTGCGTCAACTACAAGAGCCCCACGTTCCTCGAGGATCTCAAGGCTGCCACCCCCGACGAGGTCGACCTCTACTTTGACAACGTGGGAGGACACGTTCTGGACGCCATGTTGACGCGCGTCAAGAAGCACGGCACCATCGCCGTCTGCGGTGCTGTGAGCGGCTACAACTCGGACGAGCCCATGGCGCTGCGCAACTGGTTCGAGCTCATCTCCATGAGGATTACGGTCCGCGGCTTCATCATGCTGGACTACATGGACAAGATTCCTGCCATCCTCGGCGAGCTCATCGGGGCTGCGGCGGACGGCCGTATCAAGCTGCTCAACTCGGAGACTGTGGTGGAGGCCCCTATCGAGGAGCAGCCCGAGGTATGGATGCGGTTGTTTAGCGGTGGGAACCAGGGCAAGCTGCTCACCAAGCTCATTGCTTGACAGGCTGTTTGTTTGGTGATGGAGCAGTTGATGATTTTCTCAACTAGGAGAAACTATATAGATTAGATGACATGATACTTTATGAAGCATAATATTATATGATGGCACAGTTGCCTGTTGGAAGTATGTCTACGCTGACATTTCCCAACGGTTACAGCGTAGATGTCTGTCCTGAGCTATCATGAATCCTGACCACGCCTCGACTACCGTCTATAATTACATATAGTGACGTTTAATCATCTAGTTCTTACCTCTCAGATGCCAATCGTGTTTATCAATAGTGAGCTAAACGCTGGAATATTCAAGACTAGGGTGCCACGGTTTCTGCGTCGGTGCGTTCAAATGCTACCCTAAATGTCCATCCCGTCTTACCGTTGTATTGTAGATTTTGATAGAACTGAATCTTTAAATTTGAAGCTAGCGGGAATTACGAATTAATGATGAAACATTCCGTCCAAGCGGCCCTTTGGGTCTGGTCGTGAGTTATACACTTTGAATCTTTGATTATTTGGCATGCAGACCATGTTTAGAGTAACGCGTGGCAGAATGGTCAACGAAAACCGATCCTAGCTTCGCTCATTCTAGTCTACCAATAGTCATTCACAATTATCTAGGGATTCATCTGATTGTTTTTCATCTTGATTCCTATCAAAAACTCAAGAAAGGTTATCAAAATCACAACATTGGATCCCATCAAAGCTTCACTGTCCTCAGGAGGAATATATAGAGTGCAGTCTTCGCTCATGGTTCTCCTACAAGCAACATGTCGTCGATTGATACGTCGAAGACTATAGCAAAGGAGGAAAGCAGAGGCAAGCCAACAACTATTGCTTAACCATATACTCCCCGGCAGGATGCATCAGATGTGCAACTATTGACCGAGGCCTCCTAGATGTCCACAAAAGCAGTCGCAATACACAGCTACAATTATCTCTCATGCGTCTATCATTTAGCCCGGGTCAACCAGGTGACTATCGCGTACACGCTGTGCGCAATTGTCTTTCGTTTACGAGACTTGAAACTTTACCGAGTCACAGCTAGGTGTGTTCTGAGGAGGGTCCTATAAAAGGTGGCAATATACTCAACTCACAAGGTTTATCGAAAACGCATGCATATTATTCAGGTATACATACCTGATGGACAACTCTCTGGCAGCCCTTGTGGTGCAGCAGAGGGCTCAACCACATGAGCCCCAAGCAGAAGTGGAAACTCAAGGCTCCACGGTCTCCATCTGGGCCTCAACGTCGATCTCGAAGAGGCAAGGCGAAGCGCTAGCGCTGCTGCAGCAAGAGGTTTCCACATTAAATATCTGATCACACAGAAACAAAAGATTGCAGAACAGTTCTGACGTTAAATAGTGAAGCAAAAGAGTAGAGATAGGGATTTAGTCGATTTGTTTTAGACAAAGACAATCACCATGAAGATACCTCTATACGCCAGCGCTGGCGTTGCGACATCATGTGTAGCCTTTCTCTTCGGGTGTGTTTCTGTCCTCTAAACTATTCGAGCCGATATTCTAACATTCGTGTGCTGCAGAATGGATACCGGGAGTATCGGTCCCATCACTACCATGGCGTCGTTCAAGGACACATTTGGTGACTTCTCAGCTACTATTCACGGGGTTATTGTCTCAACCATCCTTATCCCAGGAGCGCTGACGGCTCTTATTGCCGGTGCTCTCGCCAACCGCTTCGGGCACGTCAAGCTCATCACGATTGGCTCCATCATATTCGGAATTGGTGCTGCTATCGAGTGTGGCGCTCCACAGCTGGGAGTCTTTATCTTCGGTAGACTCCTCAAGGGCGTGGGCGAGGGGCTGTTCTTGAGCAACATCTATGTGCAGGTATCCGAAATGTCGCCTTCTCGCGTGAGAGGTATCATGACGGCGTTGCCGCAGTTCCTCATTGTCTCTGGAATCGTGACTGGATTCTTCACTTGCTACGGGACGTCTCGACTGGGTAACTCGTCCCTGACCTGGCGCCTGCCCCTGGCGATTGTTGCGTTTCTGGGCCTTTTGCTATCAATGATCTACTTTATTGTTCCTCCGTCTCCTCGCTGGCTGCTATCCAAAGGAAGAGTGGAAGAGGCACAAGCTGTGTCGCGACGACTTGGCCTTGACGAAGTAGAGATAAAGCAGCTGATGACACAAGCATCCCAGTCACTGGGAGACGTGGAAGCAAGTGAGACACTCTGGGAGAGTATATCCAACAATTTTAGGGAGTTCAGAGTCGCATTCTCAGCCCCATTCCGTGGGAGGACTGCATTTGCGTGCTTCATCATGGGCCTCCAGCAGTTCTCAGGGATTGATGGAGTTTTGTACTATGCCCCCATCCTTTTCACCCAGGCAGGGCTTAGCGGTGAAAAGGCTTCATTCCTGGCATCTGGCGTGTCTGCCATTGTGATTCTGGTGGCTACAATTCCTGCCACCATCTTTGCGGATCGTTGGGGTCGACGCACCTCGAGCATCATCGGTGGTGTCTTGATCACATCGCTGATGCTCGTGATGGGGTCACTCTACGCCGCGGGAGAGGTACATCCTCAGTCTGGCGTTGGTAGATGGGTGGTGATTGTCTGCATCTATCTATTTGCAATTGCCTTTAGCTTTACCTGGGCTATCAGCTTCCGTACCTGGGTGGTGGAGAGCATGCCGAGACGAACGAGGAGCAGCGCGTCAAGTCTTGCGCAGAGTTCCAATTGGGTACGTATATCAAGATCACAGAGTAACTCGGAACTTGCTGACATATTGATAGGCTGCCAACTATGTCGTAGCACTCATCACACCTGTACTGATTTCCAAGTCGACATTCGGGGCGTATTATCTTTTTGCATTCTGCAGCTTGTTCTGTACAGTTATGGTGTGTTTGTTTATGGGGGAGACCAAGGGATATAGCCTGGAAGAGATTGAGAAGCGGCATACCGAGAAGAGGAAGGGTGAAAAGCCGGCCAACCTTGTAACCATACAAGTCCAAGCTGTATGAACTGCAACAAAAGGGCTATTTAAGAATATTTCTTCATGATCGAGTCTACAGTTAAGAATGGATAGCGGTCAAATCACATCACTTGGTTATCCTTTCCAGCAGCTATACGCGCCAGGAACTTTATCAATAAACAACCTCAGTCTCGTGACTTCCAAGTAACCCATACTCAACGACAGATCTTCTCTTTGATATCTACGAGCTCTCAGCCCCAATTTGCAGCAGAGGAACCCACCTAGATCCTTAGAGCGCAACTCAAAGGTCGGGAACACAAGCACAGTTGGGGCGATGGCGTAGTTGGGAGCGCGTCAGACTGAAGTCAAACTTCATTCAATCATCATTGATATCTGAAGGTCACCGGTTCGATCCCGGTTCATCCCACAAGCGAGGTCTATACGGCCGGAAACTGTCTTTTTGCTTACCTAGGCGTGCTTGCAAGAGAGGGTTTACTCTTTACACCTGTTGATGCGGGAATGTGATGCCGGCCATCGTCTTGCGTGTGGAGAGTCAGATAGGCCGTGATGATACTACTTGAACAGGTAGCTATAAACAAGGATCTTCGAAATGCAGCTTATGTAGTTGGAATGTTCTATTGGAATATTATTGCTCTCTTCAGAGGCTATTATGTCTGGTTTCTTCTGACTCGACAGTCAGCGGAAGTCTCATCACTCCGCGGAAAGTTTGAAACCAGACCTAGACACATACTTGACTGATTCTAACGCTCAGTAACCTCGGACTTCGGAACACTATTGGTTACAAGCTCACTTGTAGTCTAGTTATCCGGCGGTAACACGCTTTTGCTAAGAGCCGCGTTAAAGTATCCAACTACCCAACTCAGATTTGCGCATGAGTCCATGCTAGATCCAAATGTGCATTCTAGCTCATTTGGCCGTTCTTCATGTGGCTTTCAGGTAAACGAGCTTTGGCTCAGTGATAACAAGACAGTGTGGTCGTGGCAATGGCATAGTTTAAAAAGGAGAGGAATCAAACACTTACATACTATGAAATTATTTCCCCTTCAAGATACTTTATACATGAAAAATGAAAAACCAGCTTTGCCAGCTACTATACCGCCTTTGGACTAAAAGCAAACCATTCGTGAATACCAACGCCTCCAAATTGACCGGATCCTCCCGAAGCTTTGACGGTGATTCTGAGGCTGGTAGTAGAGATGGTCTTGAAGCTAACCTCCGCTGGCTTGAGCGACGGCTCGGTTGGATAGCTCGTCTGTCCTGATGGAGTGACCTTGGCCCAACTACCGCTTGCATTTACATACTCGGCATACCAAGACGCCGGCGGTGGGACACCAACATTTGAGCCCTTGGGTTGGTCTGCGAAGAATGAGACTGCAACACCATTGAGTTGCACAGAGCTGTCCCAGGTGTAGGTCAAGACGTTCACCTCGGGTGATCGCTCTCCAGCGTAGGAAGACCAGTAGTCAGGGGGCAGCGGAGTCTCCTTGGTGCGTCTGTCGTTGAGAGCAGCGATCCAATACTGAATAGGGGTCTTGTTCTTGGATGACGCGACTGCCTTGGGTGCAATGTTGCGGCTTGGCGCAGCGGCTTTAGCAGGACGCTTTGACTGTTTGACCTTGAGTGGCAACGGCGGTGACGATGAGTCGTCCCACTCCATGGCGTCGAAAGCTACGCTTCGTCGGAAATGACCTCCTTCCTCGGCGTCTGCGGTATGGTATACCATGAACCAATCTCCTCCAAGCTCATAGACACCAGGGTGGGACGTGGTTGAGGAAACAATGCCAAGGACGACGCCTTGGAACTTCCAGGGGCCGAGAGGCTTTGAAGCAGTGCCGTAGGCGATACAGGCATGGTAGCTCGTAGGGGTGCAGGGTGAATCCTCTCCAGCATTGTTTGCGGCGTAGAACATGTAGTAAGTGCCCTTTCTCTTTGACAGCCACGGGGCTTCAAAGTATCCGGTTAGATTGTTGACGATGACCTCGTTGCCCTTGACGGTGACCATGTCCGAGTCCAGCTCGTAGCCTCGGAGTTGGTTGAAAGAGCCCCAGTAGATAAATACCTTTCCATCTTCATCGACTAAAACAGTTGGGTCAATATTGTGGATGTTGTTTCTTGAGGGTACGGTCTGCGAGATGATGGGCCCGTCCGGGTGGGCATCCTTGTAAGGTCCCACGGGGTTGTCGGATACACCGACTCCGATTGAGAAGGGATCCGATGCCCCGTTCTTCTGGCGAACTGACACATACATATAGAATCTGCCATCCGTTCCTTGGACAATCTGGCTCGCATAGGCTCCGCCAGGTTGAGCCCAAGAGAAGATGTCTTGGGGTTCAGCGATGTTCTGATGAAGTGTCCAGGGGCCTCCCGATGGCTTGGGGTTCTTTGCCTCAAAGATTTGCCATTCGTTCATGACAAAGTCATTTCTCTGCGGACCGGCCTCATCCCTGCCTGAGAGGATGTAGACCGTGTCGTTGACCACCAGTGGTGCCGGGTCAGCTGAGTAGAGAGAGCCATCGCCTAGAATAGGGTTTCCGGGTGAATCAAAGGTGATGGTGTCTTGAGTAGATGCAAGAGTAGGCAATAATGCAATGGAGAGCAGCTGAGGCAGTGCCCCTAGGCCGAAAGATAGACCTTGTCGCATAGTTGTACGACTTTGTCCGACGCTCTTAGAAGCTTCAGAATACCTACAGGCCGAATGCCAACAACAGCCGCAGACTGGAGCCGGAGACCTGAACTTTATCAAGTCAGATTATTTCTACCCCAGTATGGAATACGACGTGGACATTCTAAAACAACGGGCCTTTTGTTTCGGGGTTCCTGTCTAGAGTATATGTCTCGGCGATGTCAAGTTTCCACCAATACCATGAGCATCCGTAAACGGCAGGTTGCATTGTCTGAGACACGATTGACACGTTGTAAATCCCCAAGCCAAAAACGGGTATTCATACTCATTCCCGCCAATAGCTCACTATCACCTTCCATTCTTCTTGCTTCCAAATAGGCAAACGATCTGCACTGGATATTAAAGGAGCAAAACGCAACACCACATGCTGCATGTTTTTGTAAACGGAGACAACTCCGAACTTGCCAAATCTATCTTATTCGAGAGCGTGTTACGTTTACTACAGTATCCGGAAGAAGTAGGGGTAGGTGTCGCGCTATGCGTTCCAATAAGGGGGGATCATTTGAGTGATCTGCCAATTGATGAACCAGTTCGTATATGATGAGATCACCACTACTCATGATCTCCTATGCCCGATGTGACTTCCAGGCGACGAAACCCTGCAAGAACTAGGAACTTTTGACGACCGGCCATAACGTGGTCATACCCTTATATAAGAGAGGAGCTGTTTGCTATAGTAGCTGCGAAACAATGGTACCCTGTTACGGCCTGTCCTCTCTCACGTCACCATGAGATCCTTCATACAGCTCGGCAAAGGCCTTGCGCTGCTTGCCTCCTTTGGAAGTTCTGTTTATGCTCAGTCCGATCACCTGGGGCTTGGCAATGGCTTCATCGACATCAAGACCAGCAGCTTCAACGCCCGCATCGTCCGTGATTCCCAAGTCCTCGCCTCGTTGACGCCAGCCGGTGAAACCTTTGACTTTCTACCTTCTGACCTCCTGAATGTTCGCGCAAGAAACGGACAGTACCACTGGGGCGACATCACGTTCCGATACCGTGGTAAAAACGGCAAAACTTGGATTGACGGCGACTCAGCTCAGAAGCGCCAGCCTGTTCAAAAGCTTGCGGCCGGTCAAAAGGTCTTTGCAGCCTCAAACTTGGGACCGACGCTGCCTGATGGCCCGCTCAATATCACCCGTGAATGGCTTGACGTAGCAGGCGATCTGGGTCTTCGCTTCACGTTTGTCAACACGGGAGATGACTCGATTGAAATTGGGAGCCTTGGATTTCCCGCCGAGTTCAACAGCATCTTCACCGGACGAAAGGCCACAGAGATG
The DNA here is from genome assembly GCA_013266195.1 of Fusarium zealandicum. Classification (NCBI taxonomy): domain Eukaryota; kingdom Fungi; phylum Ascomycota; class Sordariomycetes; order Hypocreales; family Nectriaceae; genus Fusarium; species Fusarium zealandicum. The sequence goes on along the minus strand of JABEYC010000182.1, from coordinate 18,948 downwards.
CAATCTCACTGCTCTCTCTCCGATCCGTACATCGGCATGGATGCTGGACAAATTCGCGTTGCTCCAGTCAAAGGAACCGGCAAGGCTCTCTTGGTCACGGCGCTGAACGGTACAAAATCCCCCATGGAAGCGTATCGCGATCTAGACGAGCCTTCTATCAGCACAACCTACTACGGAAGCCAGACATTCGAGGGATTTTATGAATGGCAGGTTCTGACCAAGGCCTGGGCCGAGACCAGCTGGACGTCTGCGGATCCCTGGAACGTGCCTTCATCGCATGTTCTGGCACCGGGCGAGTCACTGAAAGTTGGCGTTCACTTCTCCTTGGCGGACAGTATCCGCGACTTTGACAAGGCCGTTCGTAAGACAGGAAACCCTGTTGCTGTTGGTGTCCCTGGCTACATCATCCCGCAAGATCTGCCCGCTCAGCTTGTACTTCAAAGTGACAGCAAAGTGGCCTCTGTCGATGTATCGCCAAAGGGATACCTCGAGGTTGAAGCAGAGGCCGACCGCAAGTACCTACTCACGCCATCCTCTTCAGCTTGGGGCCGAGTCCGAGTAACCATCGTATACGACGATCAAAAGATCCAGACGGTTCATTACTTTGTGACCAAGCCCACATCGCAGGCTTTGGGCGACCTCGGTAGCTTCCTCACCACAGAGGCTTGGTTCAACGATTCATCTGACCCCTTCCACCGAGCCCCGTCCGTCATGACATATGACTACGAAAAGGGTGCCATTGTCGAACAAGATCCCAGAGCTTGGGTTGCAGGCTTGAGTGACGAGGGCGGCACCGGTGCTTATGTCGCCGCCATGGTCAAGCAGGTCCTCCAACCAAACGCCGATGAGATTGTCAAACTAGATGAGTTTGTGCAAAAGGTCATCTGGGGTCGGATACAGAACAAGGATTACGGTGTTCGCAAGTCCCTCTTCTTCTACGAACCAGCAGCTGTGCCGGACTTTGCCTATGACGAGGACATCGACTGGACTAGCTGGACGTCTTGGAACCGCCAAGTTGCCAATCCCGTTGACCGCGCATACAACTATGTACACGTCACTGCCGCCTACTGGTCCTTGTATCGTATTGCACGAGCCTACCCTGATCTCGTGTCCCAGGACTGGACCTGGTACCTGAGCCAGGCCCAAAAGACAATCATCCGCATGACCAAACGGGATATCTGGTACGGCGACGTCGGACTGATGGGAGAGACGGTATTTGGCGAGGTTCTGGTGGACTTGCAGCGCGAGGGCAACGACACGGCAGCAGACGCGTTGGAAAGTGCCATGAAAAAGCGCGCTGAGCTTTGGGACTCACAGGAGATTCCCTATGGAAGTGAGATGGCCTGGGATTCCACAGGCCAGGAAGGTGTCTATTACTGGACTAGGTATGTTCACCATGCTGGTTACTTCTTGAGTACCCTGAAGCTAATTTATTAGACACTTTGGCATGACAGAATCGGAGACAAAGACCATCAACAGCGTCCTGGGTTATATGCCCAATGTGCCTCATTGGGGATGGAACGGCAACGCTCGACGATACTGGGATTTCATGTAAGCATCCGGATCTTCCCTCTGACTTGAAAAACAGCTCACATCATGACAGCTACGGAGGCAAGCTTCGCAGGATCGAGCGACAGATTCACCACTACGGATCCGGCCTCAACTCCCAGGTGCTCCTATCAGCATTCCGCGACGACCCATCCGACTCCTATCTCCTACGTGTCGGATACGGAGGCTCAAGCGGTCCGCTGTCAAACATCAACCAGGACGGCTTCCCCAGCGCTGCCTTCCACTCTTACCCCGATACGCTGAAGTGGGACGGCATCACCGGTGACTACGGCGGCGGACTCATCGGGACGGTGCTGAACTCGGGCACTTATGTTGCAGACGATGAGGAGCTCGGAGTGGTTGCTTTTGGCGGTGTTCTTTCAAAGAGCGGCGGCAGCGTCACTGTCAAGCCCAAGGATGCTGTTCGAAAGAGGGTCTTTATCGGTCCCTTGAAGCTGTTGATAACTGTGGATGTTGGATCCATCGACGAGTTCACCTTTGATGTCGCCAAGGGCACTGTCAAGGTGACTCTGTCGCAGCAGAAGGGGTCGCCTAAGGCCTCTCAGGCTGCCGTCTGGGTCGAGTCTACGGGCACTGGGAAGTGGCAGATGAAGGCCACGGGTTCCAAGCAGGGACGAGGAGGTTGGCTTGTCCCGTTGAAAGGCTCTGGAACTGCTGCGCTTTCTTTCAGCCAGTGATAGGCATGCGTTTTAGCTTGCTCTGGTCGCATCTGTGCCACGGGCTTATTGGTTTGACAGAATATCGTCAGCTATGATGGAATGAGATGAAATCAATTGTGTTCTTTCAACTAGGAAGCCAACTCGTGAACTGCACTTTTATCCTGCTGTCTGCCCGCAATAGTTTCTCTTGCCTTTTTGTCCTTGGAGAGATCCTGTCCAGCAGCCTGTGAATTGGCCTCTATATAAATATTGCCTGCACTCCCCTCAACTTCTGCAGGATTCGGTCTTGGTGGGAATTTCGTCCGGTCATCCAACGCATCTCGACCCTCTTCCTCGTGCTGCCTCTGTTGGAAGCGAGCCTGGCTGATGGCTTCCGAGTCAGCCTCGGTATAAAAATTTCCAGCGCTGCCCTCAACCTCTGCCATGTTCTGCTTTTGCTTCTGATGTGCGAGTGGTTTCTCCTCCTGTGCTGCGGTCCATGTATTCTCCTCGTTGTCTTGCCTCGCCGCAAAACGAGCACGACTGATAAGTTGCGAATCGGCTTCTGTGTACACGTTTCCGGCACTTCCTTCGATCTCTGCAACTACGTTCTGATGTAATACCGGCTTCTCTTTTCCATGGTCGCTGACGTTGGACCCATTGGAGCCTCCGGCGCCTCCAACAACCACAGTTCCATCGGAGGGCACAGTGGGTTTGTTTCTTTGACGTCCAAAGAAGCACAGTCCCCCTAGAGCCAGTAGCCCGATAACTGCAACGCTGCCTACTACTCCTCCGGCAACGGCACCGACGGGGACTGATGACTTGGCAGAGCCGCTGCTGCTCGAATCGTTGGAAGGGTCCGAGGCTTCTGTGGCTGTTGTTCGGACAATGCTCTGGAAGCCGCTGCTTGCAGCGTCACTAGCTGTTTCTGCAGGATTAGAGTCTGTTGCTTTTCCTGCCTCGCTATCTTTGTCGCTCTTGGAAGAAGGGTTCGGGGCTGCGAGGGAGTAGGTCTCGGAGCCATTATCGCAACAGTCGTTTCCGCTCGATGAAGGACAGCAATACTCGTTTGTTCCGCACTCTTGTAGCGGGAGCCAGGTACCAGATTCCGCTTCGAGCATGTAAGCTGAGACTATCCCACAACGAGTGTCGATCAAGCCGCGTAGGGAATACTCACTGTCTAGGCAGACCTCTGGGCAATTTGACCAGTCTTTGTTCTGGCAGGCTGCGCGATAGTCGAATCGATCCGGCTGCTTGCAGAGCCCATTTGGCAAGCATTTATCACCCTCGCCGAAATAGCAACATGTCGAGTATGTTGTGCTAGAGTCACCACAGGGCTGGTAGTTGTAGTCGATAGCTGCGTTGCTGCCGTCGGGGTAGTAACAAGTGGCAGATGCTACGCTGGCGAGCGCTGCAGTCAAGAACCACCTCTGCATGGCGTTGATCTGGGTTCGTAATTGGGGTTCCGATATCAAGAAATCACGTCTCGGTCATGTCAACACTTCTTACCAGGGTTGATAGATAGACGTCGATCAGCTTCCAAGAGATTGCAAGAAAGGGGAACCCAAGCGTCACCAGCCCTTTAAGACTTTCAGCTTTCTCTCGAGCTGAATAACAGTGGCTTGCAATAGGCGTTGAGGCGTTTTAGGGCTGTCAAAGTGCTGCAATTCCGTTTGTTAGACCTTGTCAAAGCGGAATCTCAGCCAAGACCTGGCGTCGGTCTCGACTAGATCTCCATCTTCTGATTTGGCGCCTGGTTCGCAACGTTTGATGCATCGCGCCTGGTCTAAGCCGTATGCAGGATAAGGCGTCTACCATCGACGTTTTAGCTTGGGTCTGGACCCGGCAGATCTCCTCTAGCTAGTACGTAACGTTCAGTTATGGCGAGGTCAAGCGATTCTTATTATTTTACTTATTTTGGTGATAGTAGCCTCAAGCGAAAATGTTCGTTTAATGAAGCAGGCAACTGTGTTAATGTCGGGTTATGCTACTAAAGATGTGAAAAGAAACTGTGCTGTTTATTACTGTGGCAGCAAATCCCTCTTTGATAAAGAAGCCCAATTCAGATAGTCTGTTTAATGAAGAGATAGCGTTGATTAAATATTTATGGAGCCTGCCTTTGAGGTAGTCCTACACGTGACCCTTGACTGTGAACTCTGCTTGTAGTTAAACAAGGAGAGATCATCGGCAGTATGACATTCATTACCTTGTCGACTTGTGCTTATCCCGTAGCCGAGTGTTGATCAACCAGACCCGGCTGCTAGCTTTGAGCTTAACCCGACATCACAAGGGAGGTATTAATTTGCGGACTATAGATTGCTCTGATCTCTAATGGTATCGACGGTGGCCGAAATTGAGAAAGCTGGTAAGAGGCATACAAGTTTGAGAGAGAGTAAATTTATCATGCTACGAGGAAGCCCAATTCGAACATATGGCCGTTCGCAAACTGTCACTACGTCTAGGCAACCACAGTCAGTGCGTTAAAGATGGATTTCCCTCGAAAATCAATAATAACAGAATGCAAAACCTCGCTCTATAATGGCTCGTTGTAATGCCGTGAACGTTGAGTAGGTGCGATAATTGAACGCGTGGTTCGTACCATGGGGAATGAAATCCGACGTGTTTTAAACCCTCTGTAGCCCCGAAAAGCCCGGCAAATATTTCTAATAATTCTACCTACTCTTCACATGTGCGAGATTGATAACATTAGGGTACCGGATTCAATGGCCAAAAAAAGAGAGACCGCAGTCCGGAATTCCTTGATAGCTTTCATCAACTTAGGGTGACGGGTGAGACGAAAGTAAGCCATGGGCCCCTGGAATGTTACGACTAATCTCCCCCTTCCACCCTCGCAATACTGCTGTAGCCTGTTCATGTCTTCTTTTATGCTGCATTTGTGATGCTCAATCAATTAGCACAAAAGGAGTATGAATACCTTCAAGCGAGGCAGTTAGCCATTCCTTGAGCCTATGCCGTGTGTAGCTGAGTTACGTCGATTACAACGGTACCCGGAATCTGCACATGTCTCTGACGCGCCGTCCAAGGAGATGTTCTGAGCGACACCGCTACCAACAGCTAGCAGCGGACTCACCGACTTGTCTATGCTAAGTAAGGCACCATCGTCTGTTGAAAACAAAGTGAGATATATGTTTAGACGGTAGAACAAGCCGTGGGACTAGTCGAATTGTCGAGAGCTATGTGTATGTATGCACGACGAATCTAGTATTTTCCGTTCCCCGTGGGGTTTTCCGGCTGTGATAGTTGTCTCCAAAAGTCTCCTCAACGATGAGATTCGGCGTTGTAGCAGGGAGAATTCTCGGCAATTTCTCAAGTGCATGGAAAAGCAAGGTGACAGGGCTAAGCGATACTCAGCATATCCGGCCCAATAAGACAGAGGTGGTCGACTCGTGCTCGACACCGCGTCTGAAGATAAGGGTGACATGTTGCAGACGACAAGGATTCGATTACGCTTGATGTCACTCTGTTTTTATGCGTCACATGTAAAGACATGCTCGTTGTGGTCGTGACTCGCGCTGGAGGAGACGTGCAGGAGAACGTGCTGAGTGTTGGGAGTCACTGGGATAGTTCACACCGCTCACTAACAAACTCTCGCTCTTGACTGAAACTTGGCCGAACAAAAAAGAGCTTTCACATTATGCATGGATAATGCAGTGAGACAACCGGTTACAATCTCAGCTGTCACTTGTCAGGATAACCTTTATGCCAATGGAACCCTCATCAAGATGCTACTCCGCCAACTCCTGTGGCCAGCATCTAACCAACGATCTCGGTAACGTTCCGGAACTTTGGCTAATCTAACCGGTCCCTCTCTCGTGATTGCCATTGGGCCAGACGCAAAACCCTCAGGGTTCGGCTATCCTTCGAGTGGTTGGTTGGTCGAGGGATCGGCAACGCAGCCCCCTCTCGGAAAAGCAACAGAGTGACACTTTTCCGAGCCGAACGTCACCTCAGCATTCCTCGAGATTGGTGGAACATGGCCTAACAACAGGTTCCCCCTTGATCCTACCCCGTGAGCGTTACACTTCTCTTCCCCAGACTGGCCTTCCCCGCATCCCCGCAAAACAAAGGCGCGGAAACGGAGATCCTTTGTCAGATGCTGGGCTGAGACAACGGCCTGAGCAGGATTTCTAGTGGACCTGAGACTGCGACTCCTTTGTTATAAAGACTCCCAAGCCCATCAAGCTCCGGTGAGACCAGACCAGCCTCCCATCAACCCAGTGCCGTCTACCCCCTAGGAGCACGCAGCCACAATGACCACTACCAACGCGGCCATGACAACGACCATGTCGCACGACGACAAGAACAACATCGCGCATGTCGAGGCGAGAGACGACGACCAGTTCCAGAAGGTGTCGGACGAAGAAAAGGTCGACGAGTTCGGCGCTCGTACAAAGACCGACCCCAAGGAGATTGCCCTTGTCAAGAAGCTGGACTGGTACATGATGGTCGGTGCCATTCACACCCTTCCGACCTGGACGTCTCATCTAACCGTTGCGCGTAGCCAATCCTCTGGCTCATGTACTTTTTCAACTTCCTCGACCGAAATGCCATGATTAACGGAAGACTCAACGGCCTGGAGGAGGATCTCGGCCTCAAGGGCTCCCAGTACAACACTTGCGTTTCGATCCTGTTCGTCGGATACCTTTGCGGCCAGATCCCGTCCAACATGATCCTCAACCGCGTCAGGCCTTCGTGGTACATGGCTGGATTCTGCATGGCCTGGTCTGTTCTGTCTCTCCTGACATACAAGGCTCACAACTACCAGACCATGCTGGTATGTCGTTTCCTGCTGGGCATCACCGAGGCGCCCTTCTATCCCGGAGCCTTGTACATGATCTCCATGTTCTACAACCGCAAGGAGATTGCGACGCGCATGTCCATCTTTTACACAGGAAACATGATGGCCAGCTCTTTCTCAGGGCTGATTGCCGCCCCGATCTTCTCTGGTCTTGATGGCCGAAACGGTCTAGCCGGTTGGCAATGGTGAGTCTTTACTGTGAAAGCGCTCGCATACTCTGAGGCTAATATGGATGCAAGGCTCTTTATCATCCAGGGCGCCATCTCCATGGCTGTTGCCATCCTCGGCTTCTTCACCCTCCCCGACAGCCCGCTCAAGACCAGATGGCTCACTCCCGAAGAGCGCCAGTTGGCCCATGACCGAATCTGCCGCGATACCACTGGTCGACGTGAGGGAACCAGCGTCTGGACCGGTCTGCGCGAAGCTGCTTCTGACTGGCGAGTCTGGGTCTTCTGCCTCATGGACAACCTCCATCTTTCGGTCAGTGACTTTTTCATCTACTTCGTACGAATAGCCTTCTAACCTACTTGGCAGGCCAACGGATTCAAAAACTTCCTTCCTACCGTTATCGAGACTCTTGGCTACAGCACCACCATCACACTTGTCCTGACTTGCCCGCCCTACCTCTTCTCGGGCTTTGTCTCGATTGCTGTTTCTTGGTCATCAGGCCGCTACAACGAGCGAACCTGGCACGCAACTATCAGCAAGGCCATTGCAATTGTTGGATTCGCCCTGTCCTGCGCTACGCTCAACATTCCCGCCCGCTTCGTTGGTATCATGCTCTTCGTGGGAGCGACATACGGCGTCAACAACATCATCCTCGGCTGGACCGCCTCCGTTGTTGGTCAGACCGATGAGAAGAAGGCCGTGGCCATTGCCATGTGCAACACCTTTGGAAACCTGGCGTCGGTCTACACTCCCTACCTCTGGCCAAAGTCTGCCGCCCCCGAGTACATGATCTCCATGGTGAGCTGTATTGCCTTCTCGGCGGGGGTCATCGTGTGCGCCTGGTTCTTGAAGTTCACCCTCAAGAGGCAGAACAGGAAGATGAAGGAGGCGAACCCGAACGAGACCAACTTTTACGTCTACTAGATTAGCTGGTGGACTTGGGATTTGTGGGTTTTTTGTAGGAGAGGACTTGACACTGAAAGATGTGCTGGAAAGATCCTCACGGTCATAGCGAGAAGCGAATTTTACTGGTCTGGAAGATACCTCTTGGTCGTTGTTGGTATTAATTAAGCAGGGAGTCATTTACTCTTTGCTCAAAGGAATTAACAGAACAAGTTCCAACGACATGGAATACCATATTACCCCGCGATCAAACTGCCCATACAATACTGTGAAACATGTTTCGAGTATGCAACTATCATGCATGCACTACCATGTATCTTGGCCGTGTACTTTCTCTGGGCTGACCCTTCAATTAAATCACCTCGGGGCCGGTGCCTTTGCTACGGCGCAAACGAGCGCCCCCCTTCAAAACTGGATTTTATGCTTATTGGTAGTCAACGAGCAGCACCTATCTAACTGCGCAGTGAATAAAGTAAAATTAAGCATAAACAAACACATGGCCAGCCGGATGCTTCGCTTTTGAGTTATGGGAGAGAAAAGAGCTATGAACTATTCACTTCAGTGCCCAATCCCGCAAAACCATATCGGCAGGTCGTTCTTTCAAGCCCAACTCTGGCACTCCATTAATGTAGTAGGACTGAAAGTTTGGGTAGGTTTAGATAAACACCAATTACTGAGGTAGAATAGAAGCTTGAAAACTGATATACAGCAGCAAATCAGGTCCCATCGAAGTGGCCAGCGCTGTAGATTCTGTCCTCAAGCATGGTCATCGCTATATCGATGCTGCCGCCACGTCGACACTGCTGGTGTCTGCGACAACAAGGCAGAAGTCAATGCTAGCATAAAGGCGTCTGGTATACCTCAAGAAGAATTCTTCCTGACCTTAAAGCTCTAGAACACTCATCATTGGTGAATTGATGTTTCAGGGTTCCTTGACCAGTGTCTAGTGAATCTCGGTAGCAGCTATCTTTAGATTATTATGAGACATGGTACGCCCTGGGGGCACTTGTCAAAGTATAGGATGAGGATTATTGGGATCAGTAACTTTACGAAGGACAATTCTTGAGTTGTTTGTTCTCGCCAAAGCATCTTCTTTGTACTAACTTTGTCCCGCTCTGGAATCAACACAACGGTCCCCCAGATTGAGGCTCATAATTACCTGCAGCAACCCAACTTGCTCGAGTGGTTCCAGGAGTATGATATCCTCTTCACTGTGTATAGTCTTTCTGGCAACAAGATCTTTGTACTCCAAGTAGCAACCGATGTCCCAGATAATTTCAGTGGCGAATGAACAGGGCAAGATACCAATGCAGGTCATTATTCAACGGGTTACCTATACAAAGAGGACCGGTAGTGCTACTTAAGTTTGGGACGTCATCTCGGATTGCCGGGATCTTTAAGCATTTTAAGCAACCCGCGAGCGCTTTCGAAAGGATCAATGCCGTGGAAAAGAGCATGGCTATAATATGCCTATGCGACTAGGTATGAACATCTTTGGGTGGCTTAATGAGGCGAGGGTAAACAAGGGTCGACAGAACTGGACTGCTGAGTAAAAGAAGCGCAAGGCTGCTGTTTGAATAATAGAGAATTGAAAAAAAGAACGGAATTCCTGATCTGTTAATGGAGATTGTCTTGCTATGCATCATACTTTAGTGGTTTAGCTTACGCGCTAGAGGCGTGACAGCTGTACTAGATATCATGGTGCATCATGCAACATCCTTCGTTGAACCACAACATCATACTCCTCTCGGTAGCTACACATTTGTATGCGATTCCATAATTGTTAACATCCCGGTCACTCGCCAGTCATCCCCTGCGAGTTCCGGCTTCGGAGGCCCACGTCAGCACACGTTGCCTCTTGTGCGGAGTCACGATGCATCCGGTCGGGCACTATTGGACCGAAAGCCGACCAAGGGCTCAGTTGAGAAGCTGCATTGCCCACCACTTTTCAAGTTGCATCCTTGCATCTACCGACATCTGCCGGTTCAACCATTCTACCACGTGCCAGCCTTGTCCGCTATCGCCATCATGGGAAAGATTGCTTTAATCGAGTATTTCCGCCTGCCCCCTCGCTGGCTCTTTGTCAAGATCACCGACGAGGCGGGCAATATAGGATGGGGAGAGGCTTCTCTCGAGGGCCACACGCAGGCGGTTGAGGGATGCTTGGACGCCTGGATCTCGCAGTATACGGGGATGGAAGCTGAGTATGTCGCTGCTTCTATCCATAGCCTGTAGACGAACTAACCAAGAGACAGTGAAATTGAACAAATCTGGCAGAAGTCCTGGCGCATGGGCTTCTATAGAGGCGGACCTGTCTTTATGAGCGCACTGGCGGGTATAGACATTGCTCTCTGGGATCTCAAGGGTAAGATGCTCTATGACTCAGCAAAAGGCTACGTTAACAAACCCCAAGCCAGGAAACTTAATGTGCCCATCTACGAGCTCCTAGGCGGAAAGGTCAGAGATAAGATCAAGGTCTATGCTTGGATTGGAGGAGATCGGCCTTCGGACATTGAAACCCAAGCGTTTGTTTAAAACTACAATGTGTTTGTGGACCAAGATTCTAACAACAAGCAGGCTCGCAAGACGCTCGCAAGGCTTCACCGCCGTCAAGATGAACGGCACCGAAGACCTTGGTTGGATGGATTCACCATCAGCTCTCGACGGCTGTGTCGAAAGAGTCAAGACCGTCAGGGCTCTAGGTATGGACGCTGGTGTCGATTTCCATGGTCGCGTGCACAAGCCCATGGCAAGGCAGCTGGCAGCGCTCCTGGCCCCTCATCGGCCCATGTTTATCGAGGAACCTCTATTATCCGAGCACATTGAAGGAATCAAGGCCTTCGCCCAGACCGTCACAACGCCCATCGCACTAGGAGAGCGTCTCTACAGCCGATGGGACGTGAAGCCATTCCTAGAGGCCGGATGCGTCGACATTCTTCAACCCGATATCTGCCATGTCGGAGGCATCTCCGAGCTGCGAAGAATCGCAGCCATGGCAGAAACCTACGATGTCGCAATCGCGCCTCACTGTCCGCTCGGGCCAATTGCTCTAGCAGCTAACATCCAAGTTGATGCGACGACGCCAAACTTTGCGATTCAGGAGATGAGCCTGGGGATTCACTACAACACGGGAGGATACGACCTGTTATCGTATATCAAGAACCCCGAGATCTGGGACGTGGAGGGTGGTTACATAGAGCTCATGAAGGGCCCTGGGTTGGGTATCGACATCGACGAGGACAAGGTTCGGGAACTCAGCCGCAATGCAGAGCCTTGGGTAAGCCCTGGGTTCGTAGGGCCTGGAGGGGAATTGAGAGAATGGTGAGGAGTATGGTAGTTCTATAGGCGTATGCTGGTAGTTTTCTAGTGGTGAATTGGAAACCCCCTGACCCCGACAAGGCTTGTTCGAGGATTGTGCAAGTTAAATATAGCTTCGATAGTCTTTTGAGGTTTCAGCCATGTCTGCTTTTAATTAGCTGAACGTGCAGGAAAAGTCAATGTCAAGTGACAAGGATATCGTAAACTGCCGCCTCAGGGCTGAGTCGCTTCCACGAGTCGTGACTAGATTTCACTATCCAAGCTCGGGCGTTTTAGGCATCCTCCCACACGGTTGGCGGGCAGCTAGCTAGTCGAACCTTGAACAATGCCTCCCCCTGGGGACTTATGCCAATTCGAGTTACCGCGGGCTGGAGGATGATCACCCCATGTTTGTCCAACCCCCGCTTCATCACCATGGGTGTTCCCCGCTCTCTCCGCCCAGAGCCTGGCGGCGGAAGAAGAAAGATAAGAGCCTGCCCAGCTCGGCCAGGGCTTGGGGCCATTTCCGAACATCCTTTTCCGTCCATAGCCAGAGCAAGCAAGCAAGAGCTCGATCGAAACAACGGCCATGTCTCGCCGACCCAGTCTAGCGCCTGCTCCTGGTAACAGCAGCAGCAGCCACAGAGGCTCCCTCGAGAGCGACGGCACTGAGCACATCAGATCCCCTGCGAAACAGCGCAAACCGCACGTCCGGAGCAGAGCCAGCAGGGCCTGCGATCGTTGCAAATCGTGATTCTACCCTCTCCTGGCTCTTGGCTTCTCCTACCCAACAGGCGATGTTGCTGGGGCGTCATCAGGGATCAGATCGACTAATGAATGGTCTCGTGCCAGTCGGCTACATCCGATCTACGGCCCAGTTCCACATCGCCATCTCCATGTCACTCCACTGGAACAGTTCACTGATGTTTAGTTTCTAGTCGCAAGACACGGTGCTCCGGAAAGTACCCTTGTGCCCTCTGTGCTCGTCTCCGGCTCGACTGCAAGTACACGGCTGCTTATCGCCGCGGTCGTCTGCCGTCCATCGAGATGGATACAGATGAGCTGGGCGAGCAAATGATCCATGTATCTCAAGCCCCCGAGGACCACCTGAGAGGACCACGTCCGTCCGAGGACTCGCGCCAAGTAGAAGATCACATCCCCAGTCCTGTGTCGATTGAAGCGCGGGCATTCGAGCTATCCAAGGCTGGTAATGGGGTGTCGACAACACAATCATCCCGCAACTCCCCAGAGCCGGCCCCGATTGATCGTCAAGGTCACTATGTAATAAAGTTGACATATCCGTTGACTCGTCCAGACTAACACTTACCAGGTCGGTCCCGCTTCCGGGGCGTCGTTTCTTCTAAGAATCCAGAGGAAGCTGCAGCAACAGCGCTCGGCATCCTCGTCGGAAGCCTCCATCTTCACCTTCGGTGACCTACCTCTACCAGAGTTTGATACGCGCTTCCTCATACTACCCCCCAGATCTGAAGCAGAAGACCTCATCTGCAGGTATTTCGAATTCGCTTCAGCAACCCACCGTTTCTTGCACAGGCCCACGATAGAGTCATGGCTGCGGGAGCTGTACGAAACCAATGGTAGCATGCGTGAGAAGACCGAGGCACGAAGCAAGATGGGCCTGTTGTTTATGGTTTTTGCCCACGCTGAGAACTATCCCAAATCTAAAGCAGGGACGGTTGATCCTAGTTCAAGGTAAGAAGAGCACTGATGCATTGCGGTGTCATGGCTGACATCCTGCAGTGCCTCCTTCTTCTCTGCTGCCGAGGACCAGCTCTCTTCTGAAAAGGGTGCTATACGTCTCACAAGCATACAGGCTCGACTCGCACAGTGTTTCTATCTCCTATCACACTCACGGCTGAACCATTGCTGGAGCCTCTTTGGCACCACCGCTCATTTAATGCTTGCTCTGGGTATCCATCGAAAGTCTCGTGTTGATGCTAGCAGTCATCCAGACTACGTCGACTTGGAGTGTCGGAAGAGAACGTTTTGGTGCGCTTATAATCTGGACACGTATCTCAGTGCAGCTCTTGGGCGCCCTCGAACATTTCACGACGAGGATATTGACCAGGAATTGCCTCTTTGCGTGGATGACTACCGGTTGGCTCGTGGTCAAACGGCGCCCTCACCGTTGGGGGCGGTTCAGTCGATCATGTCGGGGTCTGTGGCTCATATCAAGTAGGTCAACCAAGTTGAGTACATGAGTTGAGAACTAACATAACCAGGCTCTCACGCATTGTGGCCAAGATCCTACGAGACCTCTATGGAATCAAATCACAGTCCATGGACAGCCAGTACAAACTAGCTGAAAAGTATACAAAGGAGATAGAGGCATGGCACAACGGTGTCGCTTACCTCGTCGACACGGATGGCATCGACCCGTCTCTGTTCCAGCCCATCTTCCTTCGCCAGCGAAACGTCCTGAACCTGGCTTGTTGGCACGCTCAGATTCTTGTTCATCGCCCGTTCTTGCTGAACAACTTTGCGAGCCTCGCAAATCTCGGGTCGACGAGAAGTACCAGGAATCGACGAGATCCAGAACTTACGAACGAGCACGTTCAACGGTGTCTGGAGGCGGCGATGAATATTGTCACAAAGATAGACGATCTGCATCGCGGTGGGCAGCTCTACAATACGTTCTGGGTAAGTTTGCATTGCGCTGAGTAAACATGTATTTTCACTGACCATTGCAAGTTTTCTCATTATTTCGCCTTCTCTGCTGTTGTTATACTCTACATCTTCGCCATACAACAGCGACATACACCCCCAGAGACATATCTCCCTGCCTTCCACGCCGCGACAAGGTGTCAAGCGCAGATCACCTCGATTGCCATTCCGGGCTCACTAGGCCAGAGATACGGTGTCGTTCTACAAGAGTTACGCCTCGAGCTTCTACGCCACAACACTCACCTGCTGGAACTGACGGGGAACAGCGATGGCCCTGCTTCTGGCTCAAACATGCACGGTGACGAGGAAGCGATGCTAAGATCGTATCCTAGTCAGAATCTTCTGAGCCTGGGGCACCATGGCATGAACTTTGTCCCATCCGCCGATGATGTTGCTGGCCACTTGAGTCTTGGCGGAGAGGATGGACTGGGCTTCCCAGATCATAGCCCAGGGAGCTCTATCGTGCAAATGACAGGATGGGGTCAATTCGACTCTTTGGTAAGAACCCCCTGTACTCATTCTTTAGAAGGGGTCAGAACTGACTTTACTCCTCACAGGTTACGGGCGGTATCGGCGGCATGGAGGCTTTCCTTGGAGACAACAACATGGAAGGTTGGAACCTAGGAATGGGAGAGTGATGAGGACCTAACGATGTCGTCGGCTATTCTTGCTGTTGTTCTGGTAGTTCCCCACAGCCAGATGCTTATCCGACATGGAACTATTACAAAGCCATGTCCCTTTTGCCCGCCCAAGTAGCCTCGCATACCTCGGCTCAAGCTTTACAGTATGAGAGAGCAGGCAGTGGCCAGGTCTCCAAGCATGCGGCGCAGCTTCCCCCCCCCCCCCTCCAGGAATATCTAGGACTATTACCCTGTTGGTCTGCGACTTCTGTCTGTATCAGCTGGGGGCCGGAAAAGCGCGAGAACTAGCCGTTTCTGTCAGATATTCGCAATCTGCTTTCCCGCTGCTTTTCCGAAGCCATTTTGCCCTGAGAACTCGAGAGACTTTGATTACGCTATAGACAATGGTATAGGGGCCCTAAGCCTATAGATGTATAGTACATGTATTTAGAACACACTTTGTAATGTTTCACACTTGATGGTGATGGCCAACATCGGCCTGCACTCGGATGTGGTTCGAAGACTGGGAGAAAGCCCAGGAGATCCTGTTCGAGACTTGAATATTGTTTGTGATTACACGCTGAGTTCTTATACTTTCCTTCAGCCTCAGCAGGTGATGCACACTCAAGTAACTCGGCAGCCGTGAACTGCAGCTCTGAGCTCGACCCTTGCTTACTAGCTGAAAGGTTCTGGACCCGCCACCTCGGGTCTTGAGGTTCATAGAACAACTTGCAGGGGACCAGTAACAAGCTTATCCAAAACAAGCCGCAGCTCAATAGCTGCGACCTACACCTATGCACAGCACCGATGGGGCGTATCTAGTGCCGCAATAGCGTCTGAACATCAATAGGGTCGGTACTAGAATCAAAGAGCTGAAGGGGGGGTAGATATTCCCTTGGCCTCTGTCGTAGCCAAAGGTCGAACTCACGTCAACTCTTAAGTATACTCTTTTGCATGATGAGATTTTTGTTATTTCTCATCTATCTGCTGACGTACGCCTAGGTCTTACCAGTTCCCAATACCGAACTCTCCATCTTTGACAACGATGCCATGCCCATCGTGGACCAGCCAAACCTCGAGCACTTTAATATTACCTCACTTTCTACCGAGAGAGGATTTATGCTGTCTGGATTGAGGGGCAATAGTATTCTTTGTATATTGGAGAGACGAAGAGTTCATATTGATTGCTAAGACTCATCAATGTGGACTGTAGAAAGGAGGTCTCAACATGCATCGAGGTGTAGTTGAGAACTTGACTAAGGATAGCTGATGTGACCCATGGTATTAGAAATGATGAGTCTATTGTGTATTGACTTGTTGTGCGGACTGTCTGATTGATAAGAACAGGTGCAAACCCATTAATGTCACAAAGTGCGCCTGGTATGGCCATGAGATCAGCACTTGAAAACCACTCTATTGCTTCGCGGTTCTTGTTTGTCTTGACTTCAATGTTCTATATCGTAGCCATTTGCTCTATGGTACCTTTGAGGATGGAATCAGGCTGAAAGAGAATTAGACACCCGTGCACTCCTCTTAGTTCCCTAGGCTTTCCAGCCTTTGACGTTGCAAAGTCGTCCACAAGTACTGTATCTATTTCGGCCAGATGTACTGCAGATTTACTCCTGCTTCAATCCAATCTTGCCCGTCTTTCGTAGCCCGAATCCTCCGACAACCGCACAAGCGAGCATGAAAGCAAACATGGTCCAGAAGCTGGCTCTGTATCCCTCCATCAGCGCTTGAGATGGCCTCATTCCATCATGGTCCTTAGCCACAAGCGTCGAGACGACCTGCATGATTGCTAGCCCGAATGCGTTTCCAAACTGCGCCGCAGTATTGAACACGGCACCTGCAACAGCTTGCTTATCCTCTGGGAATATGTCTGTAACGACGATGAGGCCGACCGTAAACAGCACATCGCAAGAAATAGGCATAAGGATCTGGGCGACGAAAGCGTTGCCCCAGTAGGGCCACTGAGGCTGGATGACGGCCATGAGCAAGGGGGCTCCTGCGGTGAGGATGGCAGTCGTAACAACAATCCAGATTGCGGGGATCTTGTGGACAAAGAGGCCTGTGGTGAAGTTCAGGATGATGCCAACGATGAGACTTGGTAGAATACGGATGGCGGCTTGAAGAGCGGACAAATGTTGGATCTCTTGGAAACTATAGTATCGTTGGTCAGTCGTGATCAGATTACCGCAACTATGAGAGCTTACAACAGACTCGCAAAGAGCTCCAACGAGTTCAACACGGCGAAGGACAAAGTGACAGTGGCGCAAATACTCGAGAAGGAAGCGTTTCTCCAGAACGAGTTTGGCACAAGAGCTGGTTTCCCGGCTTTGATTTGACGATGAACCCAGCCGACGAAAAGAGGCAGGGCCAGAACACCAAGACAGAAGATCACAATGCTCCCGGGCTCCTTGACTTTATGCACGTCAGTGCTGATGATCCTATGATATCTGTTAGCCAAGGTCGTCGACCGAGATATCAAAGACTTACGCCAAGAAATACGACAGAAGAGCCATAAATATCGATGCAAGCAAGGCGCCGACCCAGTCAACCTTTGTCTTCACATTGTGAACCAAGTTCTGAAACGATCCGACGGGTTCAGACTTGGGCAAAGACCAGGTACCAATCGCAGACAGTAGCAGAGTAATGCCACCATATAGATACCATCCTGCTCGCCAGCCAATGGTGTCGATAAGCACGCCACCAATAACCAGGCCAAAGGAGAATCCAAGCGGCTGGCTGAGCCCCAGACAGGCAAAAGCGGTATTCCGGCCTCGTCCTCGTGGAAGAATCTTGGTGACCAAGGCCACAGAACTAGACAAGTGTAGAGCAAGACCAATGCCCTGCAGAGCACGCAAGACAACCAGATCCTCGCCTTTCTGGACGAAGCCGCAGCCGAGCATGAAGGCGCCGCTAGCGATGCATCCGATCAAGTCCACGGATCTTGGCCCAACGGCATCGGCAACGGAACCTGCAAGAAGGAGAGTCGAGGCAGTGGCTAGTCCAGCAACCGAAGACGGCCAGAACGCAAGAGATTGCGGTAGGTTGAGATCCTGGGTCATCCGGGGAAGGCCGACGACGACGAGACCATTGACAGCGCTCGAGGCAAAGTTGACGCCCGAGAGTTGAAAGGTCACGGCCGCCTTTTGCAGACGAGACGCAGGCCGAGGTAGAAGAGTGTCGTCGTCATCCGAGGGCTGGGCAGAGCTATCGTTATTGCTGGTCAACCGTGAAGTTCCACCAGGCTCAAGGGCCGGAAGAGCAATTCGCTCCAACACTTGTGTCGCCATGTTGTTATTGTGAGGCGAGTAACCTGGCAAAAGGGAGTTGTTACATGGATGAGCTAGGCTTACTGTTTTGATTGTAGTTGTCTAGTTAGTCATCATGGCTCTAGACTAAGTTAACATGGCAAAGCCACGCCCTTTGGGAGTGGGGAAAATGTCAATGGAGAGTCCCTTGCATGCGGGGACGTGTAGCATTTTCAACGAGGATCGGAAGTGTCTTACAGTGCATGGAAGATCAATTAGAGAAGAATGGGTGAATGGAGCTTTGGCGAGAGAGACGCTTTTTAAGATACAGGTATAAAATTCTCATATATACAAGAGTCTGGGGCAGATGTAACTCCAGACTTGTTGCCACTCATCGGCATCTGTCCTGATCATGAGCGACTCGGCCTATGATACGGGCACACAGCACCCTGCACCCAGCTAACCCTGCACCACACTATGATCCGATTGAGTAGAGGCTGATTTGATTTGGTTCTACCAATCATGGTATTTTACCTAGTCGCTGTGAAGGCTAAGGTTGCGTCTCCTGAAGCTGGCAAACGTGACAGGCTCAAAGTAGAGTTACCATGTGATTTTTCAGGTAGCCCAATGCCCAGCGTCTGCAGCCAGGCCTGATGCTTCACTGTGCAGGGACAAGTCAACTTCATATACGAGGGGCGTGATTACATTCCTGGTGACGTCCCGATTCTGCATGCGATGCGATTCTTCTCCCTTGCATCTCATGAATCAAAGAATACAAAGCCGCATTCCGGGCGTAAAGAACATCTAGTCTATGTGCGTTTCCTCTATCAAAGAGGGTTTTGCTGTCACAATTTCAAAGAACACGGTTTTTTTCACATCTTTGATATCATATCCCGATATCATCCTAGCTACCTAATTTTAGTCTTTTCTACTGTATTATAGGAAAGACTCGGATCTGATGCATCATGAGAGGCTATTCTAGCCCTCAACGGGTATAG
>JABEYC010000181.1:0-43694 GCA_013266195.1 Fusarium zealandicum | reverse complement strand
GGGTTACGGGGCCCACGCTGCGCTAGAACCGGTAGAGAAGCCTCTGTCCGGAATTCCAGCCAGAATGACCAGAAATGTAGAGCATCATGCAATATCGGTATCTGACATGTTCAATTGCCATCTCTCTCGAAACAATACTCACGGATCGATCTAGATCAGGGTTGACAGGACCTACAGCGTGGTTGATGGGCCCACGGAGGCGCCCGGAAGGGTACGTTACCAGGGTCATCAGCATCACACCACCCGGCATCTCGAATCACCACTCGAATCACCACCACGCGACGCTCAGCAGCCCACCATCAAGATATGGCCGATCGAAGGACGTTGGGATAGTATATAACATACCTCTCTGTCTGGTCAACTATTCACTTCACCATCATTCACAATCACACTCATCAGCAACAAACAACAAGCTACTTTACAAAACACCCAACAATACCGTGTCCCTCAGAACACTTCACCCAAATACAACCCCATCCCCCACCAATCACACAACTCCATCAAAATGGTTGCTACTATCATCAAAGCCATCCCCGTCAGCCAAAGGTAAGCATTCAACACAGCCCCAGAAACCCTGCAAGTCTCATACTGACATACAAAAGGGTCCTCCCAGTCCTTCTTGCAGTCGGCAGTGCCACAGTTGCTGGCGGCTACGTTCGCTCGCAGCTCCGAACTCAATCTCGCACATTCGACCGATACTTTAGCCAGTACAACACCTCTCAAAGCGAGGCTGTGCGGTCAAAGACCTTTGACGGCAAGGTCCCCGACCCTCGAACAAGCTTTTTCAACGTTCTCGGCTGGTAGACGATGATTTAGGATAATACTGGAACGGCGTTTATGGGACTGGGAAGGATGGTTTGGCGTATTTCGGCCTACTGCAGGCGTTGGGATGACTTCTCGGTCGGTTTATGATAGATGTGATCAAGGACTGCAGTAGCGTTACTGCAAGCGTCACTTGAATCACTGGAATAATTTAACACATTCGACTTTTACTTTTATTGCACCCGCCTTGAAAGTTGACCAACATGGATCCCTTGTGCCACCATGTTGCTTGCTGTATAATCGGTTCGTCGAGTCTGTATAGAAAAACAAAAGACTTCAAGTAGTCTGCCGGTAGAAATATTACGTTGATTCTCATTATTGGTATCCGCTGGCAATGAGCGCAGCGCCCTTTACAACTCCGATGGTCTTTAATCCCCCGGAGTCAGACTGCCTTCGCAACCATGAGGTAGAAATCATCTTGTTTTTCTACAAGACTACCTACTGTCCCGGCCTGTTTCCTTCGCTGACGGAGTTTATACTTTGCTTGATAGTGGCTTCATAGCATTGACACTGGTGGTAACATGACCTTGGAATCGTAGCGTCAAGCCCATCTAGATGTAATAAAGCGCTTGAAGGCCATGCCTGTGATGTTCCTCAATACCTGAATAGACAATATAACATGTTGATGATTTTACTTAGTGGCTGGGTGGGTTCATACTAGGTAGCTATCTACTTTACCACCTTCCGTTGCCACAGTTAGTCAGTGTCTAACAAATGAGATTGATATAGAATGAGTTCAGCCGAGTCTAAAGACAGTTCAGATGGCTAGAATACTGTACCAGACAGTCAAAAAGGTTAAGCTTCATCAAAAATAAGAACTCGACATTGGCCTGATTCGAACAGACGCTCCCGAAGGAAATAGATTTCTAGTCTATCGCGATAACCACTCCGCCACAATGCCTTGCTACTTTGTCCAATATGATATATCATGAAGCCTTGGGATACCACGACAGAGTCTAGTTTCGACACAGATAGCGAAGACTATTGATTAAATTTCTTTCAAGCAGAAGAGAAAGCTCGACTGGTAATTATTTTCAAGCTCGGTCTTTTTCAGGCCCACTACAAGTGGCTGCGGAGCAGATCTATAGGCCGCCAGTGAGAAGTTCAGTCCAGCCAAACATAAAACAATCCTCTCTCGATGGTGTTATGAAAGACAGCGCAGTGCTGTAAGTATTGTTTTTATGATGAGCTGACTGGTCAATTTCGAGGCAGCTAGAAATCCATCTTTACCAAACCATAGAGCCCTACTTGTGCCTCCTGAGCTCTCCATTCTTTGATTTCTACTGCTATCAAATCACAGGTGCATGGCTCTCAGGTATATATCCCGTGGAGGTAGGGCAGGTGTCTTCGTGACATCTCGTCTATGGACTTCGTCACGGATTGATATCATGACTATATTACATAGCTCCCCTCACACTATGACTTGCCCTGTCCACGATTTAATCCGTTGACAACAGTCTACAGCCACCTAGAATGCGGTGCTTCTCATCTCCTCAATCAAAGGGTTCAAGACTGTGCAGACAAAGTATTAGGTAGCGTCTACTTAAAGGCTGGAACTAGATGACATAGTTTTCGTGCAGCGAATCGTGCTCCTCAACCTGTATCTAATCCAGTAGCTCGTCAAGTCCCAGGGCTACGGCAGAGCGGCAAATCGCTGGCGGGAGTGGAGCTTGAGTTGGAAGCTCTCCTCAAGGTCAAGGCGCAAAGGGGATGCCGCAGTCCCGAGGAGCGCTCTTATTTGCTCGAATTTCAAACAGATGGCAGACGGGGAATGGACCATTCTAGATGCTTGGCCTTTTTACCAGGGGCAAGGTGTGTGCCTGTTTAGCTTGCAGTTCGGATGGAGCCGTCTTGTGCTTGGACTCCGCCCAGAGCATGCACCTTGACCCAATCTACCATGTTGAGATTGCCGCTACAGCCATTCCCAGCCCAGCGGCGCGGTATTTCCAAGCCGGCTGTGTCAGGTTTTATGGGTCATTCTACCAGACCAGCGGTAATAGAGAGACTCGCGCTGTCTAGGCTTCTCCCAATCCCCGGGTCCAGATCCTTGGTCCGTATTATCTAGACGTACTTCGGGATGAGGATAAACAAGTTAGACCGTGTTTCCAGGAGGTGCGTCTCAGAGCCCGAGCTGGTCTTTACCCCTGAACCCATGTCGTAAAACTGCCAGCGCCCATCAAAGACGCCTTGGGGGGGCACGTGGCTGATGATAGCGCGTGCATTAATTTGGCCCTTGCAGATGACGCTTGCACCGCATCAAAGGCCCCTTATTTCGCTGCTGGCTTCAGCCTCAAGCCACCGACGAGAAGAGCAAATTTGGTGGCGCTTCAGCTTCAACGAAAACCCCTCCATTGCCGTTGAGAGATTCCACGATGCCGAATTAGATGCCTCCGGGGGGTCACAGGGCTGAACAAACCCCCCGCAGGGCTCTTGAGATGGGCCAATCGAGGTCTTGTCGTGAAGCCTCAGAACCGAGCAGCAATCTTGTCCAGCCCAGTTCTGCCATTTGAACGGAAGGCCTTGTGGGCTAGTAGGTTAGTATCTGGCGCCCCAAGCCAGATTCACGATGGCTAAGCCTTGGGCGAGGAACCGATCGACGGTCCTGATCAGCCTTGAAGCTCATAAAGCTGGGCTGCCATCTTCGATTTGTTTATTGTCTATCAACCATCGTTCCTTGTCTCTCCTTCTCACTACTCTTCAACCCAAGCTTTACCGTCGTTCCTTTAGTCAACCCTCATTAAACACTTTGCACAATGGCTACTCCTGCTCAGAACGTCAACAACAACGGTCCCATCGACCACAACGACCTCAACGAGTGGAAGGACCGCTTCAACGATGTCCTCGCCCGTCCTAGTGAGCACGTCAACTCCAAGTCTCCCGAGACTTCTCAGCCGTGGACAAACGCCTTCTTTGGCTGCTTTGCTCCCATCGATACCTGCTTGATCACCTGCTGCGTTCCCTGTGTCACCTTTGGCAAGACCCATCACCGTCTCCGAAAGAACGGTAACCTCGACGGCTACGAGC
Organism: Fusarium zealandicum; assembly: GCA_013266195.1. Taxonomy (NCBI): domain Eukaryota; kingdom Fungi; phylum Ascomycota; class Sordariomycetes; order Hypocreales; family Nectriaceae; genus Fusarium; species Fusarium zealandicum. Next base: position 39,848 of record JABEYC010000181.1, on the reverse strand, counting down.
CCATCAACACTTCTGTATGTCATTGAACTGCCCAGCACCTCATTATTATCTGCTAACCCTACCCTTTCTAGTGCTTGATGTTCTGGGGCTCTACCTGCTTCGGTCTCCACTGGATTCCTCTCGCTCTCCAGCGTGCCAACCTCCGTGATAAGCACAACCTCCAGGGCAGCTGTCTTGTTGACCTTGCCACTGCCTGCTGCTGTGGCTGCTGTGATCTTATCCAGCAGGATAAGGAAGCCGAGCTCCGTGAGAGCCAGGTCGCCGCCGTTGAAGAGGGCTACAAGACCAACGAGGACATGGCCTTCCCTGCCAAATAAGTGCTAGGGAAATCCCCGAGATACTACGCATCCGTTGCCTATGAAGGGGCCTTTGGCTTTCTTTCCCTAGTTTTGCGACTCTTTACTACTATCGTCGATACCCCTTTGAGGTTTGGCTGGAGCGATGGCTTATGAGGCCAGTTCTCATGGATGCTGCGTTCAAGTCGATAGCTGTTTCGTATATAAATAACAAATGTCTAATGCCTCGAAACAGGACCCCAAGATTCCATTAGTCCCTGCTGATTTTGCGATCACGTTGAAATAGTACGTACTAATACTAGCTGCGTTTTGACAGGTACGTGGGAGACCCAAGCTTAGTCTTCTTTCTGTCATAGGTGGAAAGGCTGAGCTGACCTGACGTGTAAGTTGTAGGGGTGACACGGGCGAGACTTTAAATTCATCAAACTCTATTTGCCTAGATTCTTCCCCGTAGATCGTGGCACGAGGCCCATGTAGAGACAATGGAAGTCAAGTATAGCGCTCTACTGAGAAGCAACGGATAGCGTTTAACTCGAGAAAGCATTGTGTCTTGTTATCAGTAACATGGCTGATTCGGTAGCCAAGCTAGAAGCCCTGGATACATCAGCGTCGCTATCCCACGTAGGTCGTCTAGCGCAGCAGATGGATGTAACTCGTGTTGGCACTTCTCCGAAATGGTTTACCCCTAAATTCTAAATCCTCCTCCCCAAGGTCGACGCACGGAGGATTGTCGTCTTACCGAACCATCGCAAAACGGCTAACGGAGAACCATTCTGAAGCTTTATCCCATTTGGGCAACGGACGCGCTGACCGTAGTGTCATATCGGTGCAAAGCTCCGCGTTGTTCCCAGGTCCTTGTTTCATCATTGGTGGACTAATGCTTGCAACCGGAACGAGTGGGACCGATGCTCGTTTCAGGGCCCAAGAGCCGTCCCCTGCGCCCATGATTACCTCGTATAAGTGTCTGGTATAAGAACTCGTGCTGACCGCGATGGAAATAGGGCTCTGTATCCCAACACTTCATCAAGCAGTCGAGACAAAATGAAGCTCACCCTGTTGCCAGTAGTTGCTCTCCTCGCGGGCCAGACCGTTGCCCAGGTCAAAGGCTCGCCCTCTGGCTTTGCCAGCGGAACGACTGGAGGTGGAAACGCAACACCGCAGTACCCTTCCAGCATCACTCAGTAAGAACAATAACCAGGTTCCTCTTTGAATACTTCTAACACTGGGCAGGCTCGTTTCGTGGCTGACAGATTCTACCCCCCGTGTCATCATGATCGACAAGACATGGGACTTCCGCAATACAGAGGGCACAACAAAGACGCGATGCTGCAGTGACAAGGCCACTTCTGTTTGCTCCGGAGGAACCTCCAAGGGCCAGCTGTGGATCCAGGATACTTGCAATGCTCCCAGCACCTGGAAGGACTGCACATACTTCAACGCTGCCAAGAAGCCGATTGACGTGGGAAGCAACAAGAGTATCGTGGGTGTTGGAAACAAGGGTGTTATTGTCGGCAAGGGACTCCGAATCCGGGGTGGAGCGAAGAACGTTATCATCCAGAACATCCACATCACCAACTTGAACCCCGAGTACGTCTGGGGCGGCGATGCCATCACTCTCGATGGCGCCGACAAGGTCTGGGTCGACCACAACAAGTTCTCCTTGATCGGCCGCCAGATGATGGTCTCGGGCTGGGGTGCTGCAGGCCACGTCACCATCTCCAACAACGAGTTCGACGGCAGGACTCAGTGGTCCGCTGGTTGCAACGGCAAGCACTACTGGACTATGCTGTTCATCGGAGAGAGGGACTACTACACCTTCTCTGGCAACTGGATCCACGACGTCTCAGGCCGCTCTCCTCACGTCGGCACCGACGCCACCAAGAGCGAGATCGTCTTCCACGCCGTCAACAACTACTTCCAGAACATTGGAGGCCACGCCTTTGATGTCGACACCAACGTCTGGGCTCTTCTGGAGGGCAACTACTTTGAAAAGGTCGACACGCCCATGACTTCGGCCTCTAGCACAAAGGGCGGCCAGATCTACGACGTTATTACTGTTGCCGATGCTCAGGGCTGCAGCCAGCCGCTCGGAAAGGTCTGCGAGTGGAACCGTCTCTCTGGATCAGGCCAGCTCCCTACCCTCAAGAGCTCCTCTGCTCTCTCAAAGCTTAGTCAGTTCAAGAGCTCCGTGGTCAAGCATATCCCTGTTGGTGATGTGCCATCTTCTGTTACGAAGAACGCGGGTGTAGGCCGTGTGTAGAATAGTGTCGGTGTTACTGCAGCATGAATGCTCAAGATTTTAACCATGAGAGTTATATCTTGCCCTGAAATTTACTCTTCATTTGGACCATGATATGGTTTTGTATATAAAGAACCAACAATATGTAGAATAAAGCATGGCGTCTGGATGTCATTATAACCAAAGGCAGTGTCTATGATGTGACATGAAAAGCAATCCAACACTTCTTCAATGACGACGTTGAGAATCAACTCTTTCTTCACATTTCCACTGGCTTTTGAAGCCCATGCAGAGACAGACGTCGCATCAACTCAGAATATTATCTCAAGTGAGGGGAGCTTTTTGCAGAACATCGCTGGCTTCACAGTGAAGCAGTCATGATTCACTGACGAAAGCAACACACAACTGAGCAAGGCACTCTTCAATAGGCTCATGGTAGTTTAGAGACTGTCAGGATGATCTGAGATAATGCGAATTGACATTTTGGGTTGCAAGCTAAATCTCTATCAGATTCCATAAAGTGTAGAGTCCGAAGCATGCAGCAAGGCATGGGAATGGGACTTGATACATAGCTAGCTCACTTATAGGTGTGAGTGGGTGTTGCTTTTATTCTATTTTGAAAACAGCTCAAGTGTTCTGTTATGGTATCATTTGTGCATACTAGTTCTGTAGTAACCTGAGTAAGTTCTACTTCAAGACTTGGTACTTAACAGGAAGACATAGTTAATACGAGACTCTCTTGGCCTGCCGCGATACCCTGAATAATCCTTGCCGTTTGAAAGCGAGCCTCGGGGCCCAGCATGTTGAAGTCACCATGACGAATTCGCCAGTGTCAGTGATGTGTCTGGCCCATGTTGCTCTTAGCTTTCACTCGCCAATTTCTCACTCGAAAATTTATCAGACTGATTTTAAACTATCATATGGGAGTATTATAAGGCATGCCATGGTTGGGACTCGGTAGTGGACTTCCTGATAGTCCGAATTGACATAGCTGTGTTGATTCCATCTGTTCCCCCCCAAAGCCTTTCACAAAGGCCTTGTCGATTGTAAAAAATAGTGAAACGCTTACGGGGTAGCAAGTAATCTAACGGATTGTTCACCCATTTATGGCGTGACAGGCGTGAGGCGAGAGTTGCAGGGTTTACGGCGATCAAGAATATGGTCCAAGCAAAACAAAAACGCGCCACTTTATTCGGCCAAGTCATGGACGGCCCTGGAGGAAAATGTAAGACGATAACTCGCAGAAACAACACATACTATCCTGTTACTAGCCCCATAGTTGTACCAAGCAGGGCCGATTGCTGTGACTTGTCTGACTCCTAGTGTTTACAAAGATACACTGCAACGCGCGTTCCGACCGTCTAAGCCGATACATTGCGTAACCAATCGTTGGGTTTCAAGGAGAACATTGGCAAGTCGGTTACGATATTCTCCGAGAGTCGGGCCAGTCGCTTCCTTTCTTCTACAAGACAAGGGAAGAAAAGGATTCGGCCCTGTTGACAGAGGTACAAAACCGTGCGTGGAATCTCGTCCGATATAGGAGAACCCCCTGTAGGTCTCCCCTGCACCTTTCACAGAAATCTCCGACCCCTGGAGTACCACACTTCTTCACTGTTCTGATAACGACACGCTGTGATGGATGAACCGGTTTCTCATTTTGATTCCCCTTTCCAAGTCGCCAGATAACCAGCGCTGCCTGTTCCTTTTGTCTATGCCTGTTCTAATATCCCGTGGTATCTAGTCCGTATAATAATTACATCCTGTGCTCCTGTTCTAGTCTAAACTTCTAATGATCATCCGCGTCTTCGTCTTTACCCGGGTACATGATATCTCGTACAACAACTGCCCGGATATTAAAGAAAAATACAAAAGAAAAGATGATGATGAGGATAATGGACATGACGCTTGCTGCCCAGAGAATGCCTTCGCACTTGAACTCCTCGCCAATGGAAATGGTGGCGAGCGTGAAACCAGTGTTGGGGAAGACCATCGGCCACCAGCCAAGATGGAAATATTTGGGAGGAGAGGCGATGACTGCGACAGCCGCAATGAGAAACCACCAGAGACTCAATGCCCAAAGAAAGACGGCGCTTAGCAGCGCTACAGTGCGGACAGTGTCGACGTTGAGGGCGAGATTGTCTGCCCCAGAGATGGTCTTTGGAAGGCTGTTGGCCATTCCGATAAGAGCCAAGGCTGTGAAGGATGGGGGGCCAACACACATGAAGAGCCCTGTGCGGTGCTCACGATTCGGCAGACCAGATTGCATGAGACGGCCAATCATGTGGGCGTACATCATCATTGAAACACAGAAGCCAAGCCCTTGGCATGTCAACCCGGCGAAGATGATGGGGAGGGGGTCGATGTGGACCTGAGTGTCCAGGATGACAGAAGCGATAGTACCCGCAAGCATGACTGGGAAGATGGGCAACAGCCAGCCGGGCATCATTGTTTGCAGGCTGTAGCTGTGCGACGCAAAGAGATACGAGTACTGCCAGACAGCCAAGACAAAGGTAACAACGACATAGACCCAGAAGATGGCCTGTGTTGCCCAGAGATATGAAGTGTCGTTTTCAGGGATTGCGTATCGCTGGGTGCTGGTGATGAGCGAAGCCACAGCCAAGAAGAAGGTCGGGAGAAAGAGGCCCTCGCGATGATGTGTCACCGATTTGGTAAAGTCGCCGGGGTTGAGTATGAAACGACAGACTATCGCGAGGCAGACCAAGGTGAAGATGGCAAGGTTCAGTGCATATAGCACGGTGCCAATAGTTCTGAGCCCGGTGAACTGATGCGGCTGCACATGTATGAGAAGTGCTAACCCACCCGCGCTCATGGGAAGAGTGAACCAGGCCCAGGTGAAGTGATGTAGACGCTGTCGGAGCGAGAGCTTAGATTGAGCAGACACTTTACAGTCGAGGCCGTCCTTGGACGAGGAAGTGTTGCAGCTCCTTTCGTGTATCGAGGGTGTGTTTGCAGAGTCGTTGACGTTGGCTTCTTCGTCGAAATAGGATTTGTGGTTTTCGTGCCCAGGAGACGAGACCACCATGGTCGGGAGTGTTGCAGTCGAGTTTCGACGAGTCGGGGCGTTGGAGTCGTTCCATGTGGTATCCAAGTCTCTGTGATCCATATTGAATAAGTGTGGAAAGTTCTGTAAATCAGCGATTGAAGATAGTCGAGGCATTGTATAAGCGAGTGATGCTATTTAAGCATTAGATTTGAATGATTGAATGGTGTGTAGAACGAAGCCATCCAGAAATGAATGTCGCGGGCCATCTTATTTATAAACCCGAGGAGGGAGGATTGCCAAAGTCGACGACTACTACGTACCCACTACAGGCCTCGACCCAGTCGGATCATCGTGTCTCGCCTAAAGGGGTACCTTACGCATCAGGATATGGCAGAATCTCGTGATGGAGCGATACGAAACCGTGATTCGGGGTGATTCGGGACATGGCAGAATCTTGGCACGATGCCTGCCCAAGCGGGTTCTGGACCCAGTCACAAGCCCTAAAGGTGAGGATTCTCGACGTATCGTCATGGATTAGGCCATGTCGTGCTTCAAATGCCGTCGATCTGAGGCTCTGGAACCTGGCCAGACAAGCAGGGGCCCCCCCTGGAGGCATCCCGGCCTCGGGTCCGGGATTTATGGGTGAACATCACCCTACTGACAGGCAATGCCGCCGGACTAACGTGATGTGTTGGGCGCGCGGATCACGACCCGGACCGACGGGCCCGGTTCCAAGTGGTCGGCCCAAGCTGCTGGTAGCAAGGGGGGCCAGGATAAGACCGAGCCTCAAATGATGCCAAGATATCTTGCCACGAGGCTGTGCTCAACGCCCCTTTGCGTGTGTAGATAAGGATGAGCCTTGATTACGAGGCCTCTTGTCTGGATGGCCAACAGGTAGAAGACGGTGGGTTATTGTGATGATCGCCATGGGACTCACCGATAAGTGAGCATACAACACTATTCTCTTGGCACTCTGTCAAACACATCAGCCTCATCTTGACCACCGTCGAGACCGAAATAGTCGAGATTTTCCTGGTCTCCCAAACGTCCAGAGTGGATCAGGCCGGCGTCGGCGGCGATTCCGCTTCGCCGCCCAACGTGCATGGTTCCCAGGGCCCAACAGCAAGGATTCCAACCTCTTAAGATGAAGTGCCGATAAATGAGTGGGCTCAGTCGCCAGTTTTCTCTCGGCCTAGAGCGCAGCAACGCCGACGACGACGCGCCATTGTTTACGCACTGATCTTTCCAAAGATAGAGAGATGCCTGTCACAGAGGCTTTTGTGGAGCGAGATAATGACTCGTCCCGATTTAATGAGTATAGATATGACCCCTGACATGATACCCAGTTCAGCTCCTTCTCTTTAACGATACTCGCCAGCGACATAGACAAAATCCCTGTTCCTTGAAGATCCTTATTTTTTTTAACCGCCTGGACTAGGGAAGTATTATAGGACGAGAGGCTCAGCGGCACGAGTCGTCACTCACATCCACATGGGAACGCGTGTTTCTCCAATGATCAACAGTATAGTACCGTAGGAGACGTCGTCTAACCCACAATGTGCACAAGTATGTCTTCGTTTGGCCCACAGTGTTCTTTATTAGAGAAGCGATTGGTTTTGGCATTTGTGATGAGTCGAAGTGTGGTCCTTCATGTCTTGTCAACTCATCCGACATCTACAACACTGCCATATACTTGGTGTGGCTGAGCTGTATCTCACAAAAAAAGATGATGGGTAACAATCACTCGAGACACACGTAAAGCATGTTTGTTGGATGAAATCAAAGGGAATGAATAAGAAATTCTCTGTGTTCATGATTATTGTGCGGCAAAAGCCTTTTTGTTAGAGGAAACGCACATCAGATAGAACAGGACATTGACAACGTAAGTGAGACAAGAGCCAAGCCCACTAAGAATGATGATTGCGTTTCCCTACACTATAATAAAATGCCTACAGGGTAAATTCCGCGAACAAGGACAACAGCGAGCTACATGTAGGTGGATCGTTATGACGCTTGTTGAGCGCTGAGAGAATAATTGCCAAGACAGAGACCAGTCATATGGACAAAGAATGGATGACGCGGCTATGGTCATACTACACGTGCTGAGAATGATTGGAAGACAACCCAAGGCCTACCGCCCTACTCGGTAGTGATAGAAGCATAGTTGTCAAAGAGCTGATGATCATAATCTAGGTTAGATGGTCGCCCAGGCTTAAGCGATCTTGGATACAACCCCCGTATACACTATATGTGGAGAATAACTATGTATTTATCTTATTATGCCTGTCAGAAGATCTAGTTGCTCCCGCAATGACGAAGAGCCCAGTTGAATCCGCAACTTTAAGCTTATGCCCGATGCAAGGTTTGTTAAAGCGTGCTCGAAGTTGTTTTAGCTCAAGACTACCATGTAACGTTATCTTAAGCGAGCCTTGGTCAAGCTAGAAAACTGTTAGAGGAGCATGCGAGCTTTGGTCAAGGCATTGCTGGTCCGCAGTTGGTAAAATTCTGTCACAAAATCAAGACACTTTGCACACTTCTAATATCAAACGTTTGAAAATGAGGCTGAAGTCTTTGATAACAAACATTAAGCATCCGGATCTGATAAAGCTATTACTGGCCTGCCGAAAATGTCCCGCCAAAATGAATCGAAGCTTCAAGGCAAAGATTACTATGGCTGCCATATCCACTTCAGTAATCTCTGGCACAGGAGTAAGAATGAGGGGGGCAATAAATCTAGTGGCACTGAGATGAGCCTATTTTGCATTGACTAAACACGCACGAGTATCAATCGTATCGATAGTATTGGCCAAAGAACCCCGGATGAGATGCAGAGCAACAAAGGAACCAGCTAATAGAAACAACCCCAAGTGCGGTTGAGACGAATGCCGGAGTCCTTTTGAGGACCGCAGATAGCAGCTAAGATATCTATAGCGGTTTCGAGAGTGGAACCATCACGGTTTTCGTCAGTTGAACTTGGCAGTTGTGAAAAAGATGGCACACGCAGAATAGAGCATAGGATGAACATCGATCAGCAGAGGCAGCCAAGAGGCTTTTTTGAGGCCAGCGGGTAGGCCAGAATATCAGATGAAGTAGATTTGATGGAGGGGTGAGGCCCAACTTGCCACTACCCTAAACACCGAAGAATAAATCTCGAGAACGTTGGTGGGCAGATGAAGTATATGATCAAGTATGCCGCTGCGAGGCAGAACGCTATGAAACCACTTATGCCGAGAATAAGTTGGAAGTGAGAGTTTATAACACCGAGTGGACGCAGGTAACTACGCAGAGGGAATAAGAGGCTGCGACTAATGGGAGACCAAATAGAGAGCACTTTGTGATGATGTTTTGCTGGGTAAGAGACCAAATACCAGCAAGACCAGATCAGCGGCTGGCTTCCAGCAATGTGAGCCGTATGGACGACAATATTTCAGATACAAGTTGTCTTTTCAAAAATACTTGGACTTCTTTATTTCTCGTTCACCTGAAAAGCGGTTTCAGGGACCCTCATGTGTCGCCATTTTTTGGTTAACCAAGTGGTTGATATGACGAGACGAAGCTATAAGATTTACAGGCTCAAGTGTTATGTGAGCGATAGTTGTACAGTTGATTCGTCTCCCTATTTCTCTCTATCAGATATTTTGAGTAAATTAAATTCGACTGGTGGGTTCCGTCAGCTCTATACACCAAGCTCATACAGCCAACTCATCCCTATTCTAGCACCACGCCTACACACTCTAAAAAAGAGTTTTCTTACTTCGCATAAATCTATCACCTCCTCCGCACGAAGTTGTTCTTAGTAGTACACTCAACACTTGCATTCCTTGACATTATCCAGCGACCTGAAGCACACAGCGACCTGCAACTTGGCCATTCGCCAGCTTCTTGACCCACTCGTCAAGATCCTCGATTTTTCCTCTAGACAAGATAGGCTGATATTGTGTTATTTTGTATATATCGTAGAATGATTGGGGTTGACTCAACCGAACGAGACCTCGGGCAGTAAAGTCGAGAGCCTCTTCGACCTCCTTCAAGCTGCCGACGACACTTCCAACAATGTTCAACCGTCGAAGCACCATGGTCATGGGAGGAGCTCCAGCAAGGATGCTGATATCTTGTGGGAGACCAACAGCTACAACAGTGCCGTTGGGACGGAGGAATGTGGGCGCAGACTCGTAGGCTGCTCGAGTCGCAGCCGTCACGATGACACCGTGTGCTCCGTATTTGGTGATCTTCATAACCTCGGCGGCAATATCTCGAGTCTCCCGGGAGTGAGAAACCGTTGTTCTTTTGATTGGGGCAGTGAACCTCGTCGACGCCGTTCATGCAAAACTCGCACTCGCCGCACGTGCTGGCAATCCACTTGACTCCCGCACGATCACCGACCTTCCACTTGGTCTCCATGCCTAGGCCAAAGTCCTTCCACTCGTTGTGGAGCAGAGACTTGTCTGAGCCACAGAGGCCTGTCCAGTTGATCTTGACTAGAATCTGGCCAGGGCCAGGCTGGGCAACATAAATCCTTTCCATTGATGTGGTGGACTCGGGGCCAACGCCCTGGCGGATGGCCGCCTTCTGTTGTGAGGGGATTACAATAGAGCCCATTGTGAAAGATAAAGTGAGAGAGTAATTATTAAGAGTGCTAAATGCTTTGCGGTTCAAATGACCGCTTTAATATACGGACAAACAGATATTTATAGTGTCTCGAGCCCATTCTTTTCTATCAGACCACATAGGATTAGCCAGATCGACTACGAGCTGAACAAGGGATATCTCTCGCAAGCTCTATGCAAGCAGGGTAAGAAGCAGCGATGTTACCCGAACCACTACGGAGGAGCCATCTACTGTAGCACATGGTGGGTCAACTATCACAGCTCGATGCATGCTCGAAACTCGCTGGCGCTTACAAGCCTTTGTGGCCCTGGGTAGCGATCCCTGGAGCAAGATACGCAGAGTGCACCGCTCCTTGATCTACATGGTTCTGGTGGTCTGAGAAACGTATGGCTAGGTAACGCGGGGAAGAGGGGTTAACAATATGATCTGTTGCTTCATGTAGAGCCTTGAAGGGGGCGCATAGCCAACCGAATCATGAAATGGCAGCGGCCCGCATCGGTCCGCATCGGACCCGGTCCGCAGCGTCCGCAGCATCTGATCATGCCAGTTGCCAAGGTTGAATCCTAGGATTCCCCAGCTGCAGTTGCTCGCCATGGCATGATATGATCCACAGCGGGCGCTTGCCCACGGGCAAAACGCAGATTATCTCAGCAAGGATGATGCAGATGAGCCAACTTCAGTCGATCTCGGTGTGCGGAGAAGCTGGGGCGAGGCTCCGGACACGCATTTCCGCGATTAATACACTCAGCTTTGGGGTCTACCACGTGTGTAGTGTTTCACCTAGAAAGGGGTCTCGATGCGAATACTGTTGATAGGTTGTCCGCGTAGCCTATTACAAGCAGACGAGTTCAGGTGTCCGGGATGCCCGGACACGTTAGATACCGTCAAGGGTTCGGTCCGGGAGGCCCACTTCTCCGGAGCCGACTTGCCATTTTCGCCGGATGATCTACTCGGGATAGAGTCCAAGCTCCGATGAGCAACATATATGTCGTGGTCCGTGGGAAACGCTAATAAGAAGACCATCCTTGTAGTTTCCAGGATTCTGCTGTGCTCATCCAACTGTCTCAAGTGTTGCCTGTCTAGCCTACAGAGTAGTGAGCCGGAAGTGTTGAAGATCACAAACGACATGGACCTTTTGATACACGCCGGGTACCAGCAACTGCGTCTTTTACTTGACACTAGGCCCAGGTAAATCTAGGGATTCCCCGTATCGACAACACCTCGTAAGGAAGAACGAAGCTTCTCGCGTTGATTTAAAGCTTCGCTTGAAGAGCGAGTTGTCAAGTCCCATGGACGTTCTGGGGACTTTTCAGAATGGAGTAATCCATTTTTCATACAAGGACATGGCATCTGGCTCGGGAGCGCAGGACACATTAATCCTACTAGGGACAACATGGAGCTCACAACTTCATCATGTAAACCATAAAAGTCCAAACGATCTGTTCAGAGCTCACTATAAGATTGAAGCGACTTCCACTTGTTTTTACTAGGGATGAAGTTATCAGCGTTCTTTTCTAGGCCATGGTTGACATGCTGCGGTGGGGTTTGCCACTTGGATCTCGACGTATGCGGAACATGTTGGTTAGTATCCGAGATGATTGTCATAAAAGGAGTTGATACGAAACAGATTCGTACTTTTCTGTTCCTTGATCTTCACAACTTTTATCACAGCTTGTGTACTCTTCAGAAGTTATACCCATGTTATCCCCGAGATCTCCTCAGTCGCACTCGGCTCTCCGCACTTCCGGGAGCCGAAGCCCCGACGGTAGCCATTCCTCTCTCTCCCTGTCGGAAACTACTCACCGGTTCCGATTCTTCCTCACCCACTCACGGCATGGAACCAGGCGAGCAAGACCAGGCGCGTCGTCGTCGCCAGCAGCGAAAGGCCTGCGACCTCTGCCGCCATCGCAAGGTCCGCTGTGATATCGTCGTCCGGCCGGCCGGGCCTTGCTCCGTGTGCGAAAAGGCCGGCCTGGAATGTCGGTAAGAACACACACACACACACACACACACGGCTCCGAGACCCTCGGCACACAAGCCAATCTTGGAGTCAACGCCCGCTATTTCTACTTGTTCTAGGCAAAACTGATGGAATCTAGTTCAACTGCAAAGTGGTCGACTCCGCGCCGCAGCTCTACCGTTCCAAGACGAGCTCGCGAGCGCACCACCCCCAGTCGATCATCCAGGGCCTCTCGCCCGGAGCCGGATATCGGAGCCGGGGACGCTCAAGAGAATGACCATCGCCTTGTCGAACCTCGGTCTGAGTCGCCGCAGGCACAAACAGACCAAGAAAAGTCCCCATCAGACGACTTGCCCAATCCTAAAGGCCAAGAGCAACTTGCTCGCAATGGCCTTGCCCGGTTCTTCAAGCATGGCATCGGCGCCGCTGCATGGGCTGTCTTTGCCTCCACCAAGAGTTTCCGCATCGCGTACGTAGGCACGGCTGTCTCCAACCTCGTCCACCTGGTCGACCTGCACCGTTCGTTTCGGCAGCCGTATTCGTCAATCCTCGGTGACACGCATCGGCCGTTGTCTGCGAACACAGGGCCTGACACCCACAGATCACTTGAAGGGTCTGCACTAGACGGAAGCGCAGGGAGTGACCAGGTGGGAGGAGGAAAGCCATTGCACTACCCATATCCTCCGATCCGCCAGCTCAAATCATGGAAGCCATCTGCAGACCTTTGGGGGACGACGCAGGATCTGGCGACAGAGGTATCATCGTTCCCTGCGCAGGAAGTACGGGATGCCTTGGTGATGGCGTACTTTGAACACATCCACCCTTTTCTCCCGGTCATCTCCATGCCCGAGTTCATGGCCAGTTATCGCACGCCCGACAAGCCTCCTCCGTTACTACTGTTCCAAGCTGTGTTGATGGCCGGCGCGCATGCATGCTCTCACCCTCTTGTTGCCAACGATCGCCACGCCGTCAAGAACATCCTGTTCCGAAGGGCAAGCATGCTGTTCCACATGAAGCACGAGACGGACAGGACACATCTCCTACAGGCTGCCACCTTATTCACTTGGTACGTTGGCGATGGGGACACTGTCGCTGGCGGACCGTGGTACTGGGCGGGTATTGCTATGCGGATTGGCTGTGGACTCGGTGTTCAACGACGGAGTTCTCAGCTGCCAACCATCGAGACGTCTCAATATCGGCGCTGCTGGTGGTCGGTCTTTGTATGTGAAGTATTTTCAGCACTCGAGACTGGACGACCGTGTGCAGTTCGAGCCGAGGATATAGATCAACAGCCTCTTTGCATTGAGGATATGACTGATACACCCAGCATAGCATCACCCACTGATCCTCCCAGCGTCGGGCCGGATTTTCTGAATCATCTTGTTGAGCTGGCCTATATCGGCCTTGATATCCTTGCCATAAACGCGCCCTCGCGTGAGCGTCTGATAGACATCAACTCAATCGATGCTCGTCTCGGTCTCTGGTCTCTCCAATCGGGCATCTCCTCTGTTTCCGACGACGATGACTCGTGGACATGTCACCTCCGCATGCACTACAACCTCATCCTCCTACATCTTCACAGGAACCTCTATGATGCAAGCAGCCAATCTATCAGCTCCGCCGCTGCGCAGGCCATCATCACATCTCTTGAGCAATTGACAAATCGCGATAAGCTACGGCAATGTCACTTCACGGCCGTTAGCGCCGTGACAGCTGCGGGCATCCAGTTTGCAGGCGAGATCCGCACAGCCGTGGCCGCGCATACATTCTTGGTGGCTATCCACGCGCTCGAGCGGTTGGCACGGTTATTGAGGTCGACAATGATGCTGGCGCGGTACTGGCCAAACGCGGAAGCCGTGCATAGCGTGTTTGAGGAGCTGCATAGAGAATATGAGACACTTGTCACGCAGCATCTCCAGGGCGAGCAAGTCATGGTCCCGGAAAGTCCGCCCGACTGGAACCGATTGTTGGCGGGCGAAGGGACAGCGCCGTTTAGTACTTTTGCTTCGGACCAAGACTGGATGAATATCAGCAGCTGGACCGACTTACTATAGCTCACTTCAATTGAATTCTCCAAGACTCAAGGAATAGCCAACTTCAACACAAAGCGTTGTCGCATCTTGGCCCTTTTTTTAGGCTGAAGGAGGAAAGGCGGATAAGTAGCCGGGCCAAGAGTTGGTTATCCGCGTGTATTACTAATGCCAGGAAATTAATTCTCCGCGAGTAGCACGTAATTGATTTGCTCAGCACGCAGATCAGATCCTGACTAAACAACATTCGCGGGGAACATCGATTGGCCCAACCAACTTCATGACATCTTTGAATCTTTGATGTACATAACGCACACTTTTGCTCCAGCATTTGGAGCTAATCCACATCACTAGTTCTCAGCATGTCGAATGCAAACGACCCGGAAAGCCCTCACGAGGCGACAGAGCAGAGCCCTCTGCTTGGGGGCCGTCTTCCTCCGATTCAAGATGACCAGTCGGAGTCGGAGCCGGAGCCGACACGGGAAAAGCGGTCCAAGAGTTGGTACGCCTGGCGCATCTTCTGGGCTCTACTCGTTGTCATTGTGGTTGGGGTCTTTGTAAAGGGTTGGATCGATAGCGATGAGACCGAGGTATGAAGATGCCGCTGCATCTGGTGCCTGGCTGTTGGCTAACTCGCGATCCAGTTTGATTTGAAGGGCGCGCTCAAGCGAGCGCTCGGAGGAGGCCTCAGTGGCGCCGCCGCAATGGTCTTGCAAGTCCTACTTCTCATGGTATCTTGCCCCTGATTCCAAAGGCACGCAGCTGCGGTGTTAACTTGCAGCAGCCGTTGCGGACAATCATGAACTATCAGTACCGCCACGGCACGTCCTTTACTATAGCCACCCGAACTCTATACACCGAGGGAGGACTTCGACGATACTACCAAGGAATCGCGCCTGCTCTTTTCCAAGGTCTGTCTTCAGAATCTCATTCCACGATCTCACTGGCTCTAACCATCTTTACAGGCCCAGCATCGAGATTCGGAGATACGGCAGCCAATGCAGGTATACTTGCACTGCTCCAGTCGAATCCATACTTGAAGAACCTGCCCTCGCCGATCAAGACTATTTTTGCCTCTCTCTGGTAAATAACGCCCACCAAAACGGTAATATCACTGTGCTAATCATCAATCCACACAGCGCTGCGGCTTTCCGCATGATTCTTACTCCCATCGATACACTCAAGACCACACTGCAAGCGCAAGGCGCCCGCGGAACAGCACTTTTGCGTCGACGCATCAAGACCAACGGTGTGGGAAGCTTGTGGTGGGGTGCACTGGCTACCGCGGCCGCCACCTTTGTCGGGCATTATCCTTGGTTTGCTACTGTAAGTCCCGAGGATACTACATACGGGAGATGAGAAGCTGAACGTGAACAGTACAACTATCTCTCCGAGACTATCACCGAGCCGCCAAAGCATCCCCTCTTCTGGTGGTTGTTGCGCCTTGCATTCATCGGATTCTGCGCTTCGATTATCTCTGATTCAATCTCAAACTCGCTTCGGGTCGTCAAGACGTATCGCCAGGTCAACGACACCAAGATCTCATATGGTAATGCCGCAACCCTGTGAGCTTTTATGGAACTCGTGCTGATTTGAGTGTCTACAGCGGAAGCTGCGCGGGCAGTTGTTGTTCAGGACGGCGTCACTGGGCTGCTCGGCCGTGGCCTCAAGACCCGAATCCTGGCCAACGGTCTACAGGGCATTCTCTTTTCCATTTTGTGGAAGCTGTTCCTGGATCTGTGAGTCGACTGCCGTCGTTGAATGTTTGCACGGCTAACCCGTTTCCCAAGGTGGGAGAAGCAGACGCGATCTTAGATGATAAGTCATGGTGGGGAGACTCAAACACAGGCGCGCCTTACTTGGGCCAGTGCTCGACAGTAACTAAACACCTACATATGGTATAGGTACATTGTACACAAGTCTAGATGCGTGGGATTTGGGAAAAGAGAGTTTCACGGGGCATTTTCTTTTGCATATCATGAGACAAGGGTTCATCAACTTGAGCATACATCATAGCTGGCGACTCGCAGCCTATCATAGATTGTCGGAAAACTGCATAGTCAGGAGCCTATACATTGTTGGCGTTACATTGAATAAAGATTGCATCTACCCTGTAGCGCATTGGCCCACTTGAAACTCTAATCGAAGCAGATCGGGGTTATGCCGTTAGCGCTAGGACTCTCGATCGACAGGCCAAAGTTAATCGTGCACAGTGTTGTCGAGAGACGAGAGTCATGGCTGGGCGAGCACAGACATTGCTGAAACACAGAGTCCCTTTGAAACCTGCGACCCTGCCAAGCAGTTTAGCACCGCACGCTTAATTTAGCGACTGTGTGGTTTCAATCTCCAGCAGTACTGTCTCAGTTCCAGCAGTATTGTCTCAGTCAATACTCGACAAATGTCTCGCTCCCGTACACTCAAATCAAAGCCAATACCCAACTACCTCGATATAGATACCATTCATCTTTGACCCTCTCTCGTTATCCCCAAGCTCCACGGTACGAACTCGTCCGATCTCGGCCACTTGTCCGACACGTAGCTCCGAGATTCGTTCCGTGGCATGGTCAATCTCCACTTGGCCCGCGGCTAGATCCGCCGCCATTGGACGTAATCTTATCAGATGCAACCCCCGAGGCGACGGTCACAGGGTCATGCGGCACATGTGCCTTAGCCCTTAGGCCACGCCACAGGGGGCAGAGAGAGGCTGTGTGTGCCCTGCTGCCTCATATCATATGATCCATCATTTTGTAGCCTCGTGACTCTTGCTGCCTCCTCTCTTGTCATTTTCCCTCTCCTCCCTCAACAGCAAGGCTTGTCTTTCTCCAGAGAACATCATCGTCTCTGCCTTGAGACACATCCTGCAAGGGTCGCTATGAGTTCTTCGACCGAGACAGCGCCCCTGTTGGGGGCCGCCGCTTCAGGGGCCGAGTCAAGTCGGTCGGCCTCGGCCGTTTTATTGCCTCAACGCCCCTGCAGCTCCTCGGGCAGCGGCGACAGTGAGACCCGGGATCCCAAGAGACTATCAGCCGGTGTTGCTCGCATGGCCGTTGTGTCCAAGAACATCACCATCGGCCAGCGAATCTGGCTTTTTACCGGAATCTTCCTGGTCGGCTACGCATATGGCCTCGAGAGCCAGGTCCGCTCGGCATACCAGCCCTACGCAACCTCGAGCTTCCACCTCCACTCGTATCTCTCCACCATCAACGTCTTGCGCAATGTTATTGCCGTTGCGGTCCAGCCGACTGCGGCCAAGATCGCCGACGTGCTTGGTCGCTTCGAGGTGATTGCCATATCCACCGTTCTTTACACCCTCGGAATCGCCATCGAAGCAAGCGCCGGGTCTGTCGAGGTCTTTTGCGCCGGCTCCATCATTTACCAGGCTGGATACACCTGCATCGTTCTTCTCATGGAAGTCCTCATCGCCGACTTCTCCTCCATGCGAGCGCGCGTCTTCTTCAGCTATCTCCCCGCTATCCCCTTCCTTGTCAACACCTGGATCAGCGGAAACATCACCTCTGCCGTGCTGAGTGCCACGACTTGGCGCTGGGGTATCGGCATGTGGGGTATTATCTATCCCATCGCTTCCCTCCCTCTTCTTACTTGCCTCTACTTCCTGGAACGGCGGACATGGGAGGTCGAAGGGGGCAAAGAAACCGAGGGAGCTCCCCTGCTATCTTTGAAAACCAAAAAGGGCCGTTCCGATCTCTTTCATCAACTCGACATCGTCGGTCTCCTTGCGCTCGTCGCAGCATTCTCGCTCGTTCTGGCACCTCTGACCGTAGCTGGCGGTACGGCGAGCCACTGGCGCAGCGCAGGAGTTATTGTTCCCTTGACTCTGGGCCTCTGCTGTATCCCGGTGTTCATCTTCTGGGAGCAACGGGGCGCCAGACATCCTCTTATCCCTTTCCACCTCCTCCGTGATAGAGGTGTCTGGTCCGCCTTGGCCGTCCGGAGCCTGCTCAACTTTGCCTGGTACACCCAGGGCAACTACCTCTATACTATCCTGATTGTGGCCTTTGACTTTTCAGTCGAGAATGCCACCCGCATCCTGTCTTTCTTCTCCTTTTTCGGCGTCATCACCGGAGTTCTAGCTGGTCTCGTCATCTTCAAGGTCCGCCGGCTCAAGTACATCATTGTTGGAGGCACATGCCTGTTCATGGCAGCGTTTGGCGTCTTGATCGCCTTTCCGGGAGGCGCTTCCGATTCATCAAAGTCTGGAATGATTGCGGCACAGATTCTCCTGGGAGTGGCTGGCGGGCTCTTTGCCTATCCCACCCAAGCTTCCATCCAAGCATCTGCGAGCCGCGAACACGTCGCCATCCTGACAGGCCTCTATCTGTCTTTCTACAACGTTGGTAGCGCCTTTGGCACGTGTCTCTCTGGCGCCATCTGGTCACAGACTCTTTATGGAACTTTGAAATCCAACTTGGCTTTCCAGGCAAACGAGACACTGGCGGGAGATATCTACAACTCTCCATTCTCGGTCGTGCCTGAGTATCCAGTTGGAACAGAGATTCGCGATGCCATCATTGAGAGTTACAGTCAGGTGCAGAGGTACCTCTCCATCGCAGGAATTTGTGTCTGTGTCCCGATGATTGGGTTCGCCCTGGCGCTCAGAAACCCACGATTGTCGGAGCAGCAGGTTCAGACGGAGGATGAGGAAAACACACTTTGAAAGTATATACCCCAAGGATCAAAGATATCGATTACTTGGTCTTTATTGATAGAGCATGGCAAACAACGGTACATTGGGTTTGATTACAATCGCTGAAGGAAACATAGACTCGAGCATCAATCTGAGTTTTAGATAGACAACTGCATGAACCCCCAGATAGAATTATGTTAAGAATTTCATGATATTACTCTACAATATTGCTGCAAACACTCAGGCAGCACTGTTCTCCTGCCATCTCTTCTGCAGACGCCCAAGCAGCATCTTCACGTAGGCCACATCAGTAACATCCGGCACGTTCCTCAGCGTCTCGCTATCCGCTCTTGACTTCTCCGTCACGAACTCCAGGGGTCCCTTTTCAGCAGACGAAGCAGCCTTGGGGCCATATTTGCCCTCGAACCAGTCCAGAAGCTTGATAGGGGGGTTCTTTGAAGGATCTCGGTCAGAGTTCCTCAGCCTGTCCATCCACTGGCCTGTGGGCAGAGTTTCGAACTTGAGGCCGGCGCTGGCCATAGAGGGAAGCATGTCTCGAGACCAGTGGAAGCGAGTTGGGTTGAGGATGTGATACACTAGATCTGGGTCTTGCTCTGCCTCGCGAGGTGCTTTTGCGCCAATGTTGGCCAAGTCCAGGATGGCACTCGCAGCGCGGTCTACTGGTAGCCATGTCATTTCCTGGAAATCAGTTAGCAACATTCATAAACAAGCAGCAAAAAGAGTAAAATACCTCGTTCAGCTCTGGCAGAGCACCCAGAGTAACCGCAGTCTGGATCATCAATGGAATACCCTCAGTGGTATTCCATTCTCCCACCTTCGTATCGCCAGCCAGCTGCCCAATACGGAGCACTCTCGCGGGTGCGCCGATATTCCTCCTCGCATTGCCCGTGATATGCTCAGCAACGTACTTTGACCGCGCATAGCCGGTCTGCTGAGCATGCGAGGGCGAAGGAACGAGAGCTTCGCGTACTTGACCTGGTCGAGGAGAACCTCCAGCAGATGAAACCGAGGAGCAGAAGAAGAACCGGGCCGGCTTTGGTGTCTGCACAGCCAGACTGAGCTGGATCAGGTTGTGCACTGCCTTGATGTGCTGATCCTCAAAGCTCTGGACGGAGATGTTGAAGTTGACGGCCCAGGCGCTGTGGATGATGGTTGTGACCTTGGTCTTCAGCTCCCCGAGTCGGGGTTCACTAAGACCAAGGTCTGGACGACCTAGATCGCAAGGCAGAGCAAGCACCTTGCCTTTCTGGTCTTCGTCCAAAGCCAGGCCTCGAGACTCGAGGGAGTTGTAGAGTCTATCAGAAGCAGCAGAGTCGCTGGATGCCCGCACCATCGCCCACACGGCGCCAACACTTGGCTGGGCGGTCAGTTGCGCGAGTGCGTGAGCACCGAGAGCTCCTGTCACACCAGTGAGGAGCTTTGTCCAAACTGTTAGTCTCGCGGCGTCTTCAAACGGACAGTAGAGTTACTTACCACTAGCTCCTTTTCTGGCTGTGGCGATGATCCAGGAACGTGAGGCTTGAACGAAGAATACTTGGTCACCAGGCTCTCCATCACCTGCAGCTGATCCTGAGCCTTATCCTCCTCTCCACTCCGTAGTCTCTCCAGTTGTCGGGCAAGTAGTTTCACGTTGCCCGTCTCGTAGAGAACGTTCTGTCCCAGTTGTGAGTGCTTGCCACCGAGATCAATCTCCCGCTTGATCAGACTCCACATCTGGATGCACTGAAGACTGTCAATACCAGCAGCAAAGAAGTCGGTCTCTGGTGATGAAATCTCGGCACCACACTTCGCGTTGAGTTGGCGGAGCAGATACTCCTCCAGCTCCTCGCCCTCCAGCAGCAACGCGCCTTCTTGATCGCCCTCTCCTTCGTAGACGGCATACGCAGCCTCGATCTCCTTTTCGAACTGGCGATACACAGGCACGCGGATGAAAGTGCCCTTGTCTGTCCTGGGATAAACGATATCCGCCGGGAGGACGATGACCAATTCTTTAGGAACACGTGAAAACGTCTCTGCTCGAGAGTTGGCATCCTCCACGGCCGGCCAGATACTTTCGAGAAACTCCTCATCAGACATGTCGGCAACTCGATCCGCCTTGACAATGAGAACTCCGGGATATGTCTTTCCATCACCAAAGACAATGGCCTCCTTGACGATCTCTTCTTGTCGAATGCGGCCCTCGATGGGCAGCGGCAAGACCTTTTCACCGTTGATCAGGGTGAAGCGATCATCCAGGCGGCAGGCGTACTTCCAGAGCTTTGGCCGCGTGGGGTGTGGTGTGAAGAGATCCCGAGTGCGGAACGAACCAGGGGGGTCATCGGAGTTGGTGGTGCTCTTCGAGGACAAGCCATCGAGGGCGACACATTCGAAAAGACCAGGGGCAACTTCGTCCCACAACACGTAGGCCTCGGCTTGAGGTAGCGTTCGGAGGTAGTTCCACGCCTTGTCGCCGTCTGGACGCTTAGATGTCATGAGTCTGCCAGTTTCCGTTCTATCACCACTGTTAGCATAGGCATAGCCAAACGCAACACTCTGATGTACTTACGCTCCGTAGTTACCACACAGGTTAACACCGTTTTCCACCAGACGGTCACCCAGGTCATCCGGACATCCGCTTCCAGCATACAGAACGAGCTTGATATCGGCCAAAGCACGAATGCCCTCTTCCGACTCTGTAAGTAGTTTGATAACGTAGGGCACGCAGTGGAAGATCTCTGGCTTCACGGCGTTGATCATCGAGAGGACTGATTCCCTGGTCAGGGCTAAAGAATAGTTGGTGATGTAAATCGGCTTGCCCGAGTAGATGGCCCGGAAGATCTCGTAGAAGCCATGGCTGTGAAACAGGGGCGAGGTCAACAGTCCTCGCATATCCATGTTGGTCGAAGAGGCTGCGACACAGCTACTATTTGTCAGGTAGATTGGCTTTGGCAGACCAGTAGATCCAGACGAATGGATAATGACGGCAACCTTCTTGGACTCGGCTTCCGGGTTGTAGTCGCGGACAAATCTCGGTGCCTCTTGGCCGTAGTAATCCGAATGTTGCAACAAGGGGAGAACCTCCAGGGCTCGTGTTTGTTGCACTTCTTCTAGAACGGGGTGGTAGTTGGATGTAGTGAGCATGGTTTTGCACTCTGCCATGTCAAGCAGCTGGATGATTGCCGGACTGGGAAGTCGTGTTGAGATCAAGAAGGAGGAATAGCCCAGTCGGTTCAGGGCTATGATCTGAATGATGACGTGAAGACCAGACACGGCCAGGATACCAACCACAGGGGGCTTCTCCAGCGTTGGGTTCTGTACAGTTAGTGACCGCGTATCCATCGGAGGCCATCTCAGGCTTACCACGGGGCCCAGGCCCAGCTTCTGTAGCTTTGCAACTGCGGCATCGGCATATCGGTCAATGGCGACGGCGCTATGCTCTTCAAAGTCGGCGGCTCCAGAGTTTGGGGCGCCGAGCAAAGGCGCGTCCCCTAGTTCCGTGGCTCGCCGCTTGATCATCTCATCGATAGTAAACATCTTGGCCTGCTGCTGCGGTTCGTAAGCTGCCGCCGAGGGCACCCTCGGGACCTCAACGGCATTGGTGTCGTGCCGGATTGTCATGATGGCTTACGTTTCTCGTGAGCAGCGATGATTTGCATGCGACAAGATGAGCCAAACGCAGAATTGCCAATATATATCTTGCGTTCTCACGGCAACATGGTCCACAATTCCCGGATTGATATCCGAAATCCCCGCAATACGCGTCGGTTGGAGGCGGAGAAGCCCCCGCGACGATATCACGAAGGATCTTTATCCGACAAAGCGCGGGGTATTTGGGAGGATCGCCAATGGCCTTCATCTCTCGGCTCAGATCCACAACGATGCTTTTCCGAGCACAGCTTGAGTCTCTTTGGGGGGGGGTCGTCAGATCGGGTCTCGGCTTTTCCGATCTCGCCTCCAATTAACGCCTCAGTTGGAGTCGAGGACATCGGCTACGATTCAACCTCGGTTCCTGAGAATACTGCCGTGTGCTATGGTGCCAGTTCTCTAGATTCCCCGAGGCGAAATCGTCCAGCGGCTGATCCTTTTCCGCGCCATATATCTCTTTGCCACTATCTCTTTACTGCTGCACCAATGCTTTTCCGACACAACTCCAATCTCGAGCCATGCCGGAAACTGTAGACTCACAAGCAGGACGTTGGTTTCGACTTGACTATCTGTGAGCTCTGTTGGTATACGTAGTGTCTCGAGAACCGTGGTCTTTGATATCATACAAGTCGATCGCTCTGGAATAGGAAGTGTGTCTCACGTGGTAGTACTCTTAGACAACTTTATCGATGGCACCTTACTAGAATAGTTGAACCTTAACCCAAGTAAAGGCAACATGGGAATCCTAGGAAACTTTAGTCAGGAGTAGCTATTTTTAGGCACGTAACTTACCGCTAATTCCAACCTAGCTACGAATGCGACTTGCGTGTTGTGTGTTAATACGCAGACCGTTATGAGAGTGTCTTGTTTATCACTTATTGTGGTTCAATGTTCCAAAAAGACACTACATTCAGAGAACTTGTATACAGTCAGCTTTCATTGGCGTTGTGAGAAGCAAATTTGATTCGCTTGCCAGGAACCAAAGTTCAGCTTGATGAATGGTATTGAACTGACCGACGCCAACAACATCACGTTGATAGGAATCCCAGTGCGAGCACAAGGCTTTGTTAGGCTTGAACCTAAATGAATCAGCCACTCTCTTGGATGGGATGCCATCGAGCGAAACTCGGAAACCCGGTCAGCCATTATTAGCTGGAGTTGCCGTGATGACCTTTTCGTTTCAGCAGCTTTTTGTTTCACTGCTACATCGCTCGTATATCACTGGAATGGGATAGATCAAGCAGCTAATGGATCCTGCGAACCGCATGTGTTGCCAACACAAGAGGACCTTGACGTTGGAGTTTTCTTTAACAACCAAGCGTCTATTACGGCCAAAGACTTTTATTTCAACACTGCCATCGTTAATCTTTCGCCTGGTCACAGTTTCCATCATGTGTCTTTGATACGTATATCAGGATATCATGAATTACAAGCCCTACCCTACAGATGGCATTTGGGAAGAACGAGCTCTAATAACAAGGCTGTCCACACATGCGCCTATAAAACAATTCACATGAGCCTTCTTGGCGTAGTCACATATCATCAAGTTTGAGCGATACGACTCAAGAGGTAAAGTCCAGTTGTTGCACAAACAGGGCCAGGTCTATCCAAATAGAAAGTTCGGTTTTAGCAGAGGCACCTTGGGGGTTCAACACCGTTGTGCCGCATAACTCGACTGTAGAGAGCGTCGAGGCCAGCTGGCTTCGTTTTCGTTTGTACGTTCCATCTGAGCAAAGTTCCATATGTACGCCAGTGAGGTTGAAAATGGTGTAACGCAGTCACCAACCATCCGGTAACACGGCAAGACAGACACCAAACAATATGGAATCCCTTTCCATACCATCAATATCAATGAGTTATTGGATTATTAACCATAGAATGACGAACAATACGTATGACAACCGCTTCACAAAGTCTTGCCTGTACAAAAACAATCGATTCGCCCCTCATATGCTACGCTTTCATCGACCTCCTAGCTACCCAGAACTGGGCGTTATACGCACTCTTGGTCAACGCCCTGTCATCAAACCCGTACACAGCCTCCATGCTTCTGACCTTTCTATCCGGAAACGTCAGAGGTCCACACGAATCGTCGGTATCAAGGTACTCAAAGCCCATGGCCTCGGTGACCCTCACTATCTCGTCCAGAGACAGCTGCACAAAGGGCCCCGTTCCGTAGAGCAGAGGTCCAAAGTTGACCCAGTGGCCGCCGGGCTTGAGGACCCTCTTGATGCTATCGAGGTAGCTCATCAGGTTCCGGGCGGTGTCGATGAAAAAGTAGGTAACGACAACGTCGAAATTGCCAGTCTTGTCGAGGAACGCGGTGGTGAAGTCGCCCTCGACTAGAACCACAGAGCTTGCGTTGATGCCTACATCAGGGAAGATAAGCTCTCGGTTCATGTCGGCTTCGGTGGCGTGATGGGACCAGCCGTCGACAAACGGATGGAAAGAGTGCGAGTTGCGTGCCCGGTTGGCTTCTACGAGGCGGTAGGCGACGTTCATGTACATGGACCACTCGTTGACCGTGACTTCAAGTCCTGGTCGTCTAGTTAGCTCTGCCCCCTGGATGAAATATTCAGAACAGTGTACCTCCAAGTCTAGCAATATCGTGGCCCAACCGTCCTAGTCCGGCACCCGGCACCAAAGCTTTGATGGGTGCAGCGTTATCCCGCTCCGGAAACAACCCCTCCAATGTCTTGACGAGACAGGAAAAGGGTCCATCTCGTTCAGAAGCGCCAGTCTCTGTCCAGTCACGGACGTAGTGCTTCAGTGCTTGAGAGACAGAGATCTTGTCGGCCGCCTTTCCAGATGCCTCGAGGTCTTTCGCATGCTTCTGAAATTCTTCATGTCCGACTTCATAGTAGTCCAAAGCATTCTGAACGATCTGGTCACAGAGCTGTTGGTTCTTAGAGAGAAGGCCGTCTACACGAGCAAACTTTTTGGAATACTGGACTTGGTGTTCCAAGAGCTGAAGGAAGATAACATTAGAAAAACCAGCGACATCCCCTGCTTGTTGAATAGTTCCAGACGTACAGATCTTTGCGCTTTGTTGACATGCTTGTAAAACCCCTCCAACCGGTCGAGGTCGGCCTTTTGGCGCTCGTGATACTTGGAGAAACCATAGAGCGCATCCAAAAGTCGATTCCTCGGATGCTGGTTGTTCCAAGTCCCCCAGCCCCTCGCCATGTTCTTCATCAGCTTCTTCTTAATCTCAACATGGCGAGGCGTGTTGGGCTCGCCCGAGACCTGCTCCAGCGTGACGACAACCTCATGGACCTCGACTGGACAAGTAAAAGACTCAGACTGAAGAGGCATGCAAGTCAGCTTCTGCTGCTCAGACGCCAAGGTGCTCGTCTGGGTGAGGGACATGGTGGCGGGAGCGCGAAAGGCGGGTACAAGGTAGGAGAGAAAAGGACAAACCAGGTCATCGGGGTTCAGGGCGACAGAGGCGAATTCAGGCTCGTTTTGATTCGCGGCCATATCAACCTTGATGCTACCGGCTTCGCTGGCGTCTGCAACCGTGCATGAGGGGCCCAGGGAGAGGGCGAGGAGGAGGCTAGCGGGCGAGAGGAGCGCCGCAGAGACGCGGACAAGCTGAAGCCTCATGCTTGAGGTGAGCGGGCTGAGGGTTCCTTATTTCCAGTTCGAGACGGGACTTTTTGTTTGGTCTTAGTCTTGAGATCTCGTTGTCTGATATCACTTTACGAGATGAGTTGAAAAGATGGGTCTTGTCGAGGTGCAGAGTCTACACCTGGGCTAGTTCATCAAGGTTGACAGGGTTGTTGTATCCGACAACCACACGAATCGTCCAGCGGTATATGCAGAGAAAGAACAAAGAATGGGACGAATCGCTCCAAGTGATGCAAAAGTGGCCTCAGCACAGAAACACCCAGCACATCCGTCCAGTGATCCAACCTTTTCCCATCTGGTTCGTTTATACACGCGGCATGAGAATCAGTCGCCGCTTCAGTAGGGGAGAGGAAGCTGAGGTGCGTCTCCCAGCGTGGGGCAGACGTGTAAGAGCGGGCCGAATTAAGGTGAGGACCTTGATGGACATGCCAAGGCGCTGCCAAGACCAAGCGCGATGAGGGTCCCTGGCGTGCAACTTCCAACGACCGGGCTGCACCTTTTTCTCTCTATTTACGAGAATTAATCCTCTAGATCCATCCGATTCGTCGCTGCATTCGTGTTGTCTGACGCCGGGGAGTCTCGCAAAGATTGAACAAGGCACGGGGGCCAATCAGTCTTTGTCTTTGTGGTTTCTCTGCCTACCTATCTTGGACAGTTCCCCGACTCGGACACGACAGGACTCGTCTCTCCTCGGCCGATGAGCACATTCTCCAATGCCTCAAATACAGGGAGGGCCAACGGTCCAAGACGCACCTTGATCCACGCCCCCATGTCTCTATAGTCTCTACTCTATTACCTACCTTATTCTAGTTTGTGCCCGTATCTCGCCTACGGCTAAGCATGGTCCCCCACGCGCTCTCCTCTGATCTCATCGTAATTCCCATCCTTGATACTTGGAGATATTCCCAGAATCCTCCCCTGTAGCCGTACCCACGGATCGTTTGTCCAGCCCCCGGCCATGAGACCTTGAGCCAAACGCCGTTCCTTGGCCACTATTGCATGGAGCGTTTGCCTGTGATTCACTGACGCCCTGATTTGATACCCAACACCTGGTGCCAGTGGCGGCAGCGGCACGATCTGACTACTGCACTGCGAGAACCCTGCCACTCACACTCACACGCACAGCCTTTATCTATAAAGCTCCCCTCTCCACGCCCGGCTCTGTTCCTGCATCATCCTCACCACCTGTCACTCGTTCGTCAAACCTCGACAAGACCAAAGACAACAGCCAAGATGAAGACCACCACCTTCGCCCTGGCCCTTCTCGGCCTCTTCCCCGCCATCATGGCCGCCGAGACTCCGGCTCCTTCGCCTACCGAGTCCACTGGCTGCGAGCCCCACGGTGACCACTGTATGTCTATCCTCTCATCCCTATGGTTGACACTGAACTGACGGTCTGTAGGGCACTGCGAGGCTGCCCGAACCACTCTCGATACTGTCGGCGCGGCTGCCACCACCGACGCTGAGGAGCACGACCACGATCACGATCACGATCACGATGATGACCACTCCCACTCCGCCGGGCCTACCGAGTCCCTCGCTCCCTCTCCTACCGCGTCTGTCGGCTGTGAGCCCCATGGCGACCACTGTAAGTTCCCCTCTCTCCCTTGACTCTCAGCATCAATCTAATCCCTCCAGGGCACTGCGAGGGTCCTCGTATCGCCGCTGATGCTACTGCCACCCCCGGCGCCGAAGACCACGACCACGACCACGACCACGAGGATCACTCTGCTGGTGCCACCGAGTCCATGGCCCCCTCTCCCACCGAGTCCGTCGGCTGCGAGCCCCACGGCGACCACTGTTGGTTACCCTCAATCCCCTTCTCCCAGACACAGACTGACATCTCTCCAGGGCACTGCGAGGGCCCCGCGTCCACCGGTACCGCCTCTGGTACTGATACCACCACTTCTGACACTGATGCCACCACCTCTGGCACTTCCACCGCCAGCGAAGACTCTGCCCAGGTCACCAACGCCGCCGGCATGCACATCGTCCCCGCCGTGGGCCTGTTTGCCGCTGCTGTCCTGGCTCTGTAAGGTTGTGTAGCACGGGGGGGCATCTGGGGGTAGTTGTGTCGGATCCCTGGACTGCGAGGCAGTGGATGATAAGAAAGACACGCGCAAATCAGCGTAGATAAGATTCTATCGATTCGGCTAGACAAAACTTGCCTACCTATTAAACACTTTTCCACCACTTGACTCTTGCTTGTGACATGGTGAAGTGGTTGTCTCTTGCAGGTTGAGGCAAAGATGATGACCTCGATGCGACAAGTGGTACTTGATTCGACGTCGCAATTGATGCTGTTCGACTTGGCTCATGTCTTATGGGTATTAAGTGATCGTGAGACACTGTTGATGTACCCATCATGAAAGTTATCTCTCTGTCTAAAGCTCGATGGAAGCCAGTAGGTCAGCGCGTCCCAACCTTGACCTCATCATCTACCCAATTGTGCGCACTTGCTCATGCCAGACCTTTCAATGACCGACAAAATTGGTGACTACGATCGACACAATCACATCCTGAGCCTCATCGAATCACCGTCATCCGTCACACATGTTGGTGATACAGCCGCTCCTCCAAGACGCACCCACCACATGGCGGATCTGCTGCATCAATAGTAGTGCCAGACTAACCACTTAATCCTTAGATACAACCTTTTATTCTCTCTTTTTAAGCTTCAAATAAGCTCGCCCGCCACTGCAACGTCCACCACCACCGAGTCCAGCTGAGAAGATACAACTATTACGTACCTCAGACACGAAAACTCTGCTTATTTCCGCACCGCTGGTAGACGACGACTTCCCTGTTTGTGCGCATTAGAGGGCCTGTCAAAGGACGTGTCAAATCATTCCTTCCTGTCTAGGCCGTGGTCTTGGCACTCACTTTCCTAGCTCCTAGTCCCGACCCGAGCTCCATCTATCCATCAAGGTTCTCCAACTTCCTCGCTACCATGCTCAACTGGCCACGGTGCAAGGATCTTTTAAACTGCGCAGTGGAGAAGGAGCCGAGCAGAGGATGCCTACCTACCTACCTACCTATTATGCACATGTGAGGAGGGGAGGAGGTGTTTAGGCAACACTACTTGGTAAAGTCGGAAAGACGAGGCTGGCTGGCTTACACGGGGGGGTCACACGCCGTGTATCTAGCAAATCGAAGAACCCCCATCTCGGTCGGTCCTTCAAACTACCTTGGCTAGATCGTCTCTTGTCCCGTCAAATCGGAGCCGTTGCTTTCCAACTTGTGCATCTGCGTTCTCCATATCCCACGCATCCGCCGAGTTGGGACCGTCGGACAACATCAAGCCCGAGATGGATCCCATGTATACATCGTTTGCTGCAAGCGGCGCCACCGTGACCGAACCGACCGATGAGGGTCTCTCGTCCATGGTAAAGCCAGGAATAGGCAAGTCTCTGCCCCAACAAGGATGAATTGGTCGTCGTCGAAGCCATCATGAATCCCAACGACGCGGCTAGTCGTGTCCTTGAACATGAATGCACAACAAGCGGACATCCAGGTAACAGACGAGGCCCCTCGGCTGCAGACGCTCTCTTTTTTCTCTGCTTGGGTATGCCAAGGCCAAACTCGTTCTTGCTGACAGAACGTTTCTTTACCCGTTCCCAAGTGAGGACCTTGATGTTCTAAACCCTCGTCACCCACGCCGTTTCCCACCACCACTCGGCCGATTCGACCCCCACACGCAATGTCTGTCAACATTTAAGAATATTAGGCCTAAGCTTGCCACTCTAAATTCCCTCCCGTCGCTGATTAACACCTACGAGATCCTACCCTCGCAGCTTCAAAGTCGTCCTGGACGAATGCGCCCACTGTCTCTCGCGTACAGCATCATCATGGCTCGCACCAAGACCCTCTGCGGGAACCGTCCCATCGTTATGCTCGTCGGAGCGTTGCTACTCTTTGTCGGGATCGTCTCGGCGTCTGTCAACCCCGGGGTCGTCAGAAGACAGGAGGTTACTGCCACGGCGACCAAGAGTGAGGCTACCGGCATGGACTTTGAGTCGCTCACCGGATGCCACAACCACGGAACTGTCCAGTATGTGGTCTATTGGAGCTGTGGGATTGACAGTCTGCTAATCGCGGCTTCAGATTCTGCATGGCAGACTCGACCGAGTACCAGATCGTTGCCGAGGCCGATGTCACGGCCACCGAGGACGCCCCAGCTTCGTACACTGACTGCCACAACCACGGTTCAGACATGTAAGCCTTCGCCTATAATCCCCAGTGGTCAGATATACTAACCTCCCCAGGTACTGCATGAACCCCAACGGAGGCGAAGTCCAAGTCCTCGCCGCAGACGAGACCGCCCCTACGCAGACCGCCCAAGAGACTGGCACCAACTCTGCCTCGGACTCGGCCGAGATCACGGCTGTCTCTGACTGCCACATGCACGATACCTCTCTGTAGGTTGTTGTCACAAAGTTGTAGAGATGTCCTACTAACAAGCAAAGGTTCTGCATGGGCCCTAGCTCAACCGAGTACTACGTCCAGACGACCATCACCAACACGGAAGAGTATCCCGCCCAGCTCACAGACTGCCACAGCCATGGAGAAGAGACGTACGTGATTATCCCACACAAACTTCGATTCTCTACTGACATCCCACAGTTACTGCATGTCCGACGACGGCGAAGCTCCCATCGTTGCGCAAGACGACATTGAGTCTGGTGAAGCCGAGCCCGAAGAGGAACACTGCCACTTCCACGCCGGCGTCGAGTAAGTTCTCTCCAGTCCAGCAATTCTATACAATTACTAACACCAGACTCTAGGCACTGCGTCGGAGGAGGCCATGGATCCGAGAGCGAGAGTGGTGGTCGTTCGTGTGGAAAAGTCGACCGTGACTACAAGATCGGTATCCGTATCGGCATGCTCTTTGTCGTCCTCGTCGCCAGTTCCATCGGTACGCTACCACAATAACCCATCGAACAGGACCGACTGACTGACTGTCCCAGGTGTCTTTGGCCCCATCCTCATGTCCACTTTCATGCCCATCAAGTCCAACACGTTCCTCACCATCCTCAAGCAATTCGGCACCGGCGTCATCATCTCGACCGCCTTTGTCCACGTACGTCTCCTCCACCCTAACTCGTGTACACAAACTGACCTTGAGCAGCTATTTACCCACGCCTCCATGATGTTTGGCAACGAGTGTCTCGGCGAGCTCTTGTACGAAGCCACCACGGCCGCCATCGTCATGGCCGGCCTCTTCATCTCGTTCCTCATCGAGTTCTGCGTTCATCGAGCCATGCGCTGGCAGGCGGCCAAGAAGGCCGAGACGGACGACTCCTTCATGTCCCCCAAGGCCATTGAAAAGGCCGAGATGGCCAACATCTCCATCATGGAGGCCGGTATCATCTTCCACTCGCTGCGTACGTCTCCCCTTGCACACTGATGGCACGGCAGAAAACTGACCCATTAGTTATTGGCATCACTCTTGTCGTCGCAGGCGATTCCTTCTTCATCACCCTGTCCATCGTCATCATCTTCCACCAGCTCTTCGAGGGTATCGCCCTGGGCACCCGTATTGCCTCCCTGGGCTACGGCCAGTCCGCTCTCGCCCTCTCGCACTCGCACTCGCACTCGCACTCTCACTCTCACTCGCCTGCTTCTCCCGTCGATAGATCCGGCCACTCGACCGTATCTCTCTGGAAGAAGCTCGTCCTCGCCTCCGGTTTCGCCATCGTCACCCCCATCGGCATGGCCATTGGCATCGGTGTTCTGAACGTCTTCAACGGAAACGATCCCAACACTCTCATCGCCATTGGTACCCTAGATGCTCTATCTGCCGGTATTCTCGTCTGGGTCGGACTGGTCGAGATGTGGGCGCAGGACTGGATGCTTGGAGGCGAGCTGACTGATGCGAGCGCGCTGACCACGACTCTTGCCATGATTGGTCTACTCTCTGGTATGGTCCTGATGAGCTTGCTTGGAAAGTGGGCTTAGACGCTCGATGGTTCCCTTTGACAAGCTTGCCCAAAGGTACAAGTTCAGTAGATAGACGGCTCTGAAGATGCGATGCTGATAATATCGTCAAGTTGCATTCTTAACCCCTAGTTGCCACTCGTTGCTTAGACTGCCCTCAAAAGAGACAATACCCTTCGTTCCAGCATCACTTATCAATTCCGACTTTCCTTTTGCTTCTCAGTCCGTCTTCGCCCGTGCCTCGCTAATCCTCTTGGCCATGCTCCCAATCTTGAAGAAGATGCCTATGACGCGCTCGCTCATCCATCGTGGCAGACACGACAGGAACCACACCCGCGTAGACATGCCTCCCGCCCAGTACCAGTCAGGCGAGCCCCCGATGAGCCCCCCAAGCGCTCCCTCGCCCTTGAGCGCTTGAGCCACGACCTTGCGCGCGTACACCTCGGTCGGCACAGTCGCCGTGCGCTGGCTGAACGTCAAGCGACGCTCAAACACGTCGTTGACGGGCTGATACAGCGAGTTCGCGGGCAGGGCCCTATGCGTGCGACTCGCAATGTTGGACCGGACTGTGCCCGTCACGGCGATCATGACGCGCACGTTGAAGGGCTGGAGCTCGAGACGCAGGGCGCGCGACCAGACGTTGATGGCGCCCTTGGTGGATGAGTAGATGGCGCCAAAGAGATAAGGGACCATGGTAGACGTGCTCGATATGTTGAGGACGAGGCCGCGAGCCTCGATGAGGAGAGGCGCAAAGGCCTGGACCATGGACATTGGGCCGAATACGTTGGTTTCGTAGGTAGCTCGCACATCATCGAGCTCCATGTCCAGAGCTGGGATTGTGTGCGTTCGACCGCTGCAGACAATTAGCAGAGTGATACAGTAGGTGTTGGAACGAGATGAGAGCTCTCACGCATTATTGACGAGAACGTCGAGCCGTCCGCCAGTCAGCTCAATGACCTTGGCCTTGCACTCGGCGATGCTTTCCGGCTGGGTCACCTCGAGAGGAAGAACAGTGATGCCTTGAGTCTCGATATCCTTGCTCAGGTCTGGGTTCCGCACCGTCGCAAAGACATGACAGCCTGGAGATCATGTCAGCTACCAAAAGATATTATAAAACGGTGCCACGTTGGATCTTACCCTGACGGTGGAACTCGAGAGCTAGGGCATGTCCGATACCACCAGGCGAGCAGCTATAATCGCATCAGCATCTGGGAGGTTGATCAAGATTGAGTGGCCTACCCTGTGATGAGAACAAACTTCTTTTTCTCTGCCATTTCGACTTTTGTTAAGACGGAACGGAGTGCTTTTCAATAGTTACTATAGCTGTCGATGAGATGTGGTTCGCCGACGAGTCAATGGTAGGTGTAGGTATGAGAGAAGTGATTGAAGCGTTCGCGACGAGTCAAGAAAGGCACAAGCACGTGAAACGTTGAAGCTCTCCTCGTCAAAGATAGGTAGTTAGGTTGTATTTGTGGGGGAGCCGAGGCTTGTTGGGATTGGTGGCGCTACAGCTCAACCTGACGCCACACGTCATTAACAAGAGCCGCGCGGATGTCAACACCACGGCCAAGCATTTGCAACAGCATCGATCTCGTAATGCGCTCATGCCTACCACATACACTGCTGTTTGTGTCCACGCCCCTAATATGCGACTGGTTCACGCAAGAGAGAGAAAAAAGTATGTACGTTGAAGAATGTCCTATGATCCAAGCCAGTCAACCAAGTAACAGAGTCCTAATGTAAATCACCCTAGCAGTAAACTCCGGGGCGCCTCCTGATCAAGTTGCTGCCCCCGTGTACATTGACCCGTTGGACGCCGGACATCGCCATTATGTCTTGCATATTCTGCTGTACTCCAGCCATTTCACATGGCTCAAGCCCTCCACATTATTCCTTTTGTATCCACTTTATGTTATCATCGAGGGAACGATCCGACCTGGTTCGCGTGTGGTGCGTGTGGTGACTGTGGTGACTGTGGTGACTGTGGTGACTGTGGTGATTGCGGTGTTGAACCGGGCATCTCGAACGGTGCCCCAGTGCCGTCCATCTCATACACAGGAGTAGGCTGTGCCACAGCCTCGGGCGATAATTCCGAAATGCCCCCTTGCTGCTGGGGAGCATAGTAGCCGGCATTTGGCTTCGGGATACCTTGCTGATATGGGTTGGGACTGCCAACTGGTGACCACGCCGGCTTGGGCTCAGTCGGGGGGTGTGATGATGTTCTGCTGTACTGGCTGCTGTCTACGCTGCCGCCTGTGCTGCCGAGGAGCATGCCATGAGACTCTTCGGAGGTTCCCTTGCGTCGTCGCAGAAAGAAGAAGACTGCGGCGCCAACGAGAGCTGCTCCGCCGATAGCAGCACCAACGCCGATGCCCACAGTGGTACCTGTTGAAAGGCCAGTGTCTGCGTCATTGTTGGCCTCGTCGTTGGTTGGCACGACCGTGATCGTGTTACCGCTCGAGGCGGTAGTTACCTGAGCGGCCTCCTTGGTCGTCACCGACGTCGCCGTTGTCGCCGATGTCGCCGTTGTCGCCGATGTCGCCGATGTCGCCGTTGTCGCCGATGTCGTCGTGGTAGTTGTGGTAGTCGTCTGTCCTTCGTCTGCAGCCTCCTGAAATTCCTCCTTGGTCACCTTCATTGGCGTTTCGGACATTTCGCAGGCTGAAGACATGGTATCGTACGTCTGTTCGACATCGTCAGGGGCTTCATCGCCGATGCACCTGGCCGATCCGAGGATGAAATCGTTGTTGAAGTTGCCGAGGCCGCAAAGGCAGTAGTTGAGCTCTTTGGCGTCGCCGCCGGTACACGAGGCTGCCTTGGCTGATTTAGTGAGGCATTCTTGAGCCTCATAGGGATAGAAGCTGAAGTCGTTCTCGAGGGCCAACGCGGGCGTCAGGAGGAGTACGAGGGTGAACCACCGCGACGCCATAGCGGGCAAAGCGTGTCAATTGTCGTCGCAGAGGAGAGAGAAACAAGTGTGAATCGCTCGATGGTGAGATTATCATAAGTTCGAGGGGCTGCTGCTATGATGCGACCAGACGGGAAGAACGGAGATGAGAGAGCGAGGAATAATGCTAGCAGGAGCCCGCTTTCAGCTTTCCAGCCACTTGAGCCTGGTCAAATCGAATTTGCCGAGAGAGCCGTGTTTATCAAGCCCCGGAAAGCACAGACGCCCTAGTAGAAGTCGCAAAGCCAATGATCAAACGAGTGACAGGGTCGGTTCGCTAGCTAGCTTTGTGATGCGGTTTTGTTTGTCGTCGAGATGAGAGAGAGAGGGGGGGGTAAAGGAGGAAAAGGGGAGTGAGAAAAAAGAGGAGATTAATAGATTGCGCGCGCGTTTGGGAGTTTAGGGTCTATAAAGCATGGATGGATCATGGAATGATGACGCTGGTGGGCCGGTGCGTGCCAGGCAGATTGTGTTTATTCGTATCATCAACTCGGGACTAATATACTACATACTATCCGTATAGTAAGGTAGGTCAGCAACTAGGTCGCCCTTTCCCTTCCTAGGTAGTCTCTAACTTGAGACCCGTCAGCACCAGCGCAGCAGACAAGTGAAGGACCGACCCGGCACCAACTCAGCTCTGCCTGCCGTCCTCTGCCGGAAGGATCGTCCCTGCTTGTCTCCTTCCAGTTTACTCGGCAATGCCCGAGCCCCCTGTTGCCCCCCACTAGTTTGCCCGCGTCTCCCGCCAACGGGCAGGAGCAAGCAGCCCTAGCAGCCGTTATCAAACACAAGCATTCATCAACCTCAGCCCCGTCACGGCGCAGCAACCACCCGGATCCTTTTCAAGTTGCTGTGTGTGGCTGTGATTGGGCTAATTTTAGCGTTTTTTTTCTTCTCTTTCTTTCTAGGCTTGAGCTCTGTGATTGGTTGGCGATACCTGTTGACGTCCATGCTGGGTAACATCTGCTCATTCTGATCCTTTGGTGGGTGGGTTCCTTCATAATGGTAAGCTCTGCGTGAGATGACACCTATCGTCACTTTGGGTAGAGGGTGCTTCACAGCCCTACAAGGCACAGGCTGGCGTAGGCCAACGGAAGACCGGCCATCCGTGCAGACTAGTTATATCTTCTCCCAGCAACTCGGTTCACGGATCGTTGTGGCGACTTGACCCGCAAACCTCTACTACGTACAGTACATGAGACATCACGTTGTGCCGTATAGATTATTTGACCAAATGCCGCAAAATGTACTGTAGGGCCCCCCATGCTAGCGAGGGTCTCATAAAAGCTTATTTGCTATTTGGCACATTAACATGCCGATAGAGACAAGTCATGATTCAGGGTATCATTTTCCAAAAGTTTCTTTAATTGTACATATCCATCTCATCCCAGTGCCAACTCCACCCCGACAACACGCTCACAGGCCACCAAGCACCTTGGCAAAAATCTCACGCGCCTTTAGCAGGTTCAGCAGGCAAATCCTCTCATTGTCCAGATGTGCCGAGTCGCTCGACTGCCCGCATGGGAGGTGCGCAGCCGGTGCGCCAAACTCCTTCTCGAGGAACCGGATCGCTGGGATGGATCCGCCCTCGCGGATATACAGCGGCTTGCGAGGCTTGCCCAGTCTTGTCTTGACCGCGAGGACCTCGTCTGACTCTGGCGTCTTCTCTCGAGTCTCTGGGTCCGGGGTAGCATCGCCCGAGGAAGCCGACGTCTCAAAGCAGCCATCCCACGTCTCTAGGATCGCCTTCTCCAGGGTCTGGAAGATGGCATTGGTAGGATCT
The DNA here is from genome assembly GCA_013266195.1 of Fusarium zealandicum. Classification (NCBI taxonomy): domain Eukaryota; kingdom Fungi; phylum Ascomycota; class Sordariomycetes; order Hypocreales; family Nectriaceae; genus Fusarium; species Fusarium zealandicum. The sequence goes on along the minus strand of JABEYC010000181.1, from coordinate 3,124 downwards.
CCTAGCCAGGGCTCGGCTCTGTTATCCACGTTGATGCTCAGCCTGTTTTGCGACTCGAGCTGCGAAAACTCGTTCCGGAGGAACGCTGACAGCGCTTCAATCACGCTGTCCACTTCCTGTCCCGGAACAAGTCGCAGGCTGATGTGAGAGCTGGCGTGACTGCTCACCAGACTGCCGTCGGGGCCAGACACCTTGTATCGATGCAGTGTCAAGTTGGGCTCCCGCCATCGTGCCATGAGAGACTGCTTGAGTCTCTCCTCCGGGCCCTTCTCTGGGTTACTGCGGATCAGAATCGAGGCGATATCGTCATATCGGGCCTCTTCCTCCGCAGTCACTGGGAGAATGCCGTCGTAGAATCCGGGAATCTGCACTCGGTTGCCGTGACCCTTGAGCTTGGACAGAATATGCGTCAGGTCGGACAGGGGCTCGTTCATCATATAGGAGCCGTCAACACCCGAGTGAATGTCAGGTCGGGGCGCGTCAACGCAAATAGTGGTGTGCAAGACACCACGAAGACCATACGTCAAACACGGCACTTCATCGTCCAACCAGTAACTGTTGGCGAGCAGGATATAGTCCACCTCGCCAATCAGTTCCTTGTTCTTCTTGACGGCCTCCTCGAATCCAAGCGATCCAAACTCTTCCTCACCCTCGATCAAGAAGATGACGTCGTTCTCCAGCTGCTGAGCCTCCATCAGGTCCGTAACGGCGTAGAGGGCCGCAATGATGGGACCCTTGTTGTCGCTGACACCACGGCCGTACAAGTACCCATTAGTCCCTTGCATGGCGAAGGGGTCAGTCGTCCATTTGCCCTTGCGGCTGTCAGCAGCAACGACATCGTAGTGTCCGTAGAAGAGGATGCGCTTCCGGGTCTCTGCCGCTTCTTTCTTGGCCGAGAAACGGGCATAGACCACAGGGTTGTGAGGCTTCTCAGTGCTGAGCATCTCGACTTGACCGCCCAGACGCTTGAACAAGGCACCTAGGTAGGTCGCTCCCTTGCGGCAGTCTTCTGCAAACTCGGGGCGAGATGACACAGTCTTGTACGAGACAAAGTCCCTGAGCGTCGACAGCAACAGGTTGTCCGAAGCGTGCGTGGCCTCTGTCTCCTTTTTCTGATAGTTGTCTGCATCGATGGACCAGATGGAGATGTTGTCGTCGTTTGCACCAGTGATAAAGTACTGCTTGTTCTTGTAGATGGTGACAGCCGACGCCAGCACCTTGCCCTGGTGAGCTTGCCATCTCAAGAGACACTGATACTTTTGGGGGACAGCTCCAGACGAAGCATGCTTGTACTTTCCGTAGTGAGCCGTGCTATATTTCTGCACATTGTTAGCGAGATGAACTTTTAAATGGAGGAGGATACCTACGCTCGCCCAACCATTAGTTGCGCCAGTCCACAGGTAACCCCAGCCCATCTGGATCGACATGATGTCGCAATCATGTGCCTTGATAACCCTCAACCGTTGGGCCGTGTCGAGATCCCATAGCTCAACAACGCCGTCCAGCTTTCCGGCATACAGAAACGAACCATCAAGAGCCAGGGACAAGACAGACTCTGCATCGTCTGAGCCAAGGGTCATGATCTCCTCGATACCACCACCATGCTCCTCATCCTCGCCAGCCGCATGCCCTAAGCTCCAGACTTTGATGGTTCCATCGCCTGCGCCAGAGATCAAGACGTCGGCATCGGCGTCAAACTCGACGGTGGGACCCTTGGCCATGAGCATGCAGTATACATAGCCATTGTGCGCAAAGTTCTCGACGCAGCCAGAGTGCATCTCGAGAACCGTCTGCGCCTTTGGGATCAGGTCCCACCGGTCGTCGTTGCGACGCGGAGTGCTCGTACCTCCTACAGCCTTGGAGTCGAAGAAGCGATGGTTTCGTCGGTCGGGATGCTGCTGAGAGTCGGGGGATACACGAGCGGTAGCATCGTTGAGGCCGACCCACTGGATGGTGGCATTTTGAGCGCCAATGTACAAGGTCTCGTGCTGAGGACTGTATGCGGTGCAAAAGATGTCGCCCACGTCGTAGGAGCCGTAGATCTCGTATAGTCGTGTCAAGGTCCTGGGGTCCCAGACGTTGATGATGGGGTCTCCAGCGCTGGAGAAGAGGAGGGAGGCATCAGGCGAGAGCGAGAGGGACAAGACGCTGCGCTTGTGCGCCTGAACACGGTGAACCTGGTGGAAGGTATCGAGAGACCATGCGACGATCTCGCCATCTTGTGTGCCGGCGTATATCGTCTCGTGCTGGGGACTGACGGCGAGAGCTAGGACGGTGCTCGTGTGGGAGAGGCTGTGGACGAGGTCGGGGCGAGTGGCAGGGTCTTCGGCGGGTTCGAGCGGAGAAAGAATCGGGGACGAGGGAGCGGGCGACATGGTCGGAGAGACCGTCCGAGAAGGCATCGTGACGGTGGCTGCAGCGGAGAGTTGTCAGTTGAGAGCGGGATCAAACATGGTGGCTCTAAAGATGAGGGGCGGAACTACCTAGGAATGCAAGGGACAAGGAGACGACTAGGCAGTGGCAGGAGATTGAAATGGGAGATATATTCAGGCAAACAACAACAATAACGACATACGTGTCCCGGTTACCGCGACTGAAGAGTAAAATGCAGAAATGAAGCTGTTCAAAGTAAATGGTGTTGAAGAGTCAAAGCTAGGATTGTCACTCCGAGGCCGGGCCACCACCTGTTCAGGCTATGACGCGATTGCGCGATGCCCAGGATCGCTCCCTTTTCATTAGATACAGGGGATTAAGCGAGAGATAGCAGCGATTCTAGAAGAAAAGGAATAGCAACAGCCGCTGGACCGCATTGTGTCATCTTTGGCTCGAGATTCGCAATCAAGGGCGAACCAAGTGTTGAGCATGTCTTGATTGCTGATGAGGCAGCCTTGGAGAGCAGGGATCCACTGAGCCACACTCTAGGCTAGCCTTGAGCCCCCTAGCCACATTGCTTCTTCAGGAACCGGCACTAGCCTCTAGTAGGAGAATTGTTGACGGCGTCCTTTCATCTCAACGCAGATACAAGACCAAAGTCAAGAGGAATGCTGAGTCAAGATGGAAGGCTATAGCATATTATCTGTTTGTTCCGGAAACCCGCAGTATCCTTCTTCTTCTTCTTCTTGTT